>WOXC01003369.1:0-41081 GCA_011680675.1 Gymnobelideus leadbeateri
GGGATACCCACAGGGTAAAGGTAAAAGGTTGGAGTAAAATTTATTATGCCTCAGCTAAAGTAAAAAAAGCAGGGGTAGCAATACTTATCTCAGAAAAGCAAAAGCAAAAATAGATCTAATTAAAAGAGATAAGGAAGGAAACTATATCCTACTAAAGGCACCATTGAGAATGAAGCAATATTACTACTTAATATATATGCACCAAGTGGTATAGCATCCAAATTCCTAGAGGAGAAGTTAAAGGAATTAGAGGAAGAAATAGATAGCAAAACTATACTAGTGGGGGACCTTAATCTCCCCCTCTCTGAACTCGATAAATCTAACCTCAAAATAAACAAGAAAGAAGTTAAGGAGGTGAATAGAATCTTAGAGAGACTAGATATGATGGATCTCTGGAGAAAACTGAATGGGGATAAAAGGAATTTACTTTCTTCTCAGCAGTGCATGGTACATACTCAAAAATAGACCATGTACTAGGGCATAAAAACCTCACAATCCAGTGCAGAAAGGCAGAAATAGTAAGCGCATCATTCTCAGATCATGATGCAATAAAAATTATATGCAATAAAGGGCCATGGAAAGATAGACTAAAAACTAATTGGAAATTAAACAATTTAATCCTAAAAAATTGGTGGGTCAAAGAAGAAATTATAGAAACAATCAATAATTTCATTCAAGAGAATGATAATAATGAAACAACATACCAAAATTTGTGGGATGCACTAAAGGCAGTTCTCAGGGGAAGTTTTATATCCCTGAGTGCATACTTAATTAAAGCAGAGAGAAGGGAGGTCAGTGAATTGGACATGCAATTGAAAAAGCTAGAAAAAGAACAAATTGAAAATCCCCAATTTAGTACTAAATTAGAAATACTGAAAACCAAAGGTGAGATTAATAAAATTGAAATTAAGAAAACCATTGAATTAATAAATAAAACCAAGAGCTGGTTTTATGAAAAAATCAACAAAATTGATAGACCCTTAGTCAATATGATAAAAAAAAAGAAAGAAGAAAACCAAATTATGAGTATCAAAAATAAAAAGGGTGAATCTACCTCCAATGAAGAGGAAATCAAAAAAATAATGAGGAATTATTTTTCCCAATTGTATGCACATAAATATGACAATCTTAGTGAAATGGATGAATATTTACAAAATCACAAGTTGCCCAGATTAACTGAAGAGGAAGTGAATTACCTAAATAACCCCATCTCAGAAAAAGAAATCAAACAAGCCATCAATGAACTCCTTAGGAAAAAATCTCCAGGGCCAGATGGGTTCACTAGTGAATTCTATCAAACATTTAAAGAACAATTGATTCCAATACTCTACAAACTATTTGGGAAAATTAGTGAAGAAGGAGTCCTACCAAACTCTTTCTATGACACAAATATGGTACTGATTGCTAAATCAGGAAGAGATAAAACAGAGAAAGAAAATTATAGACCAATCTCCCTCATGAATTTAGACGCAAAAATTCTAAATCAAATATTAGCCAAAAGACTCCAACAACTTATCACAAAAATAATACACCCTGATCAGGTAGGATTCATTCCAGGAATGCAAGGATGGTTTAATATTAGGAAAACCATCAATATAATTGAGCATATCAACAACAAAACTAGCAAAAACCACATGATCATCTCAATAGATGCAGAAAAGGCTTTTGACAAAGTACAACATCCATTCCTATTAAAAACACTAGAAAGTATAGGAATAAATGGAGCCTTCCTTAAAATAGTTGCTAGCATCTATCTAAAACCATCAGCAAGTATTATATGCAATGGGGATAAACTAGAAGCCTTTCCAATAAGATCAGGAGTGAAACAAGGGTGTCCACTATCACCCCTCTTATTCAATCTGGTACTTGAAACGTTAGCAGTAGCAATTAGAGAAGAAAAAGAAATCAAAGGAATCAAATTAGGCAAAGAAGTGACCAAGCTGTCACTCTTTGCAGATGATATGATGATATACTTAGAGAATCCTAGAGAATCAAGTAAAAAACTACTAGAGACAATAAATAAATTTGGCAAAGTTGCAGGATATAAAATAAACCCACATAAATCCTCAGCATTCCTGTACATCTCTAATGAAACTCAACAGCAAGAGATAGAAAGAGAAATCCCATTTAAAGTCACTGTAGACATTATAAAATATTTGGGAATCTACTTGCCAAAACAAACCCAGAATCTATATGATCACAACTACAAAACACTTCTCACACAAATAAAAACAGATCTAAATAGTTGGAAAAATATCAATTTCTCGTGGCTGGGTCGAGCTAATATAATAAAAATGATAATTTTA
Source organism: Gymnobelideus leadbeateri (assembly GCA_011680675.1). Lineage (NCBI taxonomy): Eukaryota > Metazoa > Chordata > Mammalia > Diprotodontia > Petauridae > Gymnobelideus > Gymnobelideus leadbeateri. The sequence goes on from WOXC01003369.1 coordinate 2,307, forward strand.
CCCAAACTAAATTATATATTTAGTGCCATTCCAATCAATCTACCAAAAAACTACTTTGTAGAGTTAGACAAAATAATAACAAAATTTATTTGGATAAACAAACGGTCTAGAATATCAAGGGAATTAATGAAAAGAAATGCTAGGGAAGGTGGACTAGCTATGCCAGATCTTAATCTGTATTATACAGCAGCAGTCATCAAAACTGCTTGGTACTGGCAGAGGTGTAGAGTAGTGGATCAATGGAATAGATTAGGTGCAGGAGACCCAGCAGTTAATGAATATAGCAATCTATTGTTTGATAAACCCAAAGACCCCAGTTTTTGGGACAAGAATGCACTATTTGACAAAAACTGCTGGGAAAACTGGAATACAGTATGGCAGAAACTGGGCATAGATCACTATCTAACACCATATACCAAAATCAAGTCTAAATGGGTGCATGATCTAGGTGTAAAGGATGATACTGTAAGCAATTTGGGAAAGCAAGGAATAGTTTACCTGACAGATCTGTGGAGAGGGGAAGATTTTAGGACCAAACAAGAATTAGAGAGCATTATAAAATGCAAAATGGATAATTTTGATTACATTAAATTGAAAAGCTTCTGCACAAACAAAGCCAATGTAACCAAGATCAAGAGGGAGGTGGGAAATTGGGAAAGAATTTTTACAACCTGTGTCTCTGATAAAGGACTCATTTCTAAAATTTATAGAGAATTGAGCCAAATCTATATGAATACAAGTCATTCCCCAATTGAGAAATGGTCAAAGGATATGAATAGGAAGTTTTCAGAGAAAGAAATTAAAGATATCTATAAGCATATGAAGAAATGCTCTAAATCACTATTAATTAGAGAAATGCAAATCAAAACAACTCTGAGATACCACATCTCTCCAGTCAGATTGGCTAAGATGACAAAACAAGAAAGTGACAAATGCTGGAGAGGATGTGGGCAAATTGGAACGCTAATACATTGCTGGTGGAGTTGTGAACTTATCCAACCATTCTGGAGAGCAATCTGGAATTATGCCCAAAGGATTATAAATAATTTCATACCCTTTGACCCAGCCATACCACTCCTAGGGTTATATCCCAAAGAGATCATAGTAGTGGGAGGAAGAACCATATGTACAAAAATATTTTTGGCAGCCCTTTTTGTGGTTGCAAAGAATTGGAAACTAAAGGGGTGCCCATCAATTGGGGAATGGCTAAACAAGTTGTGGTATATGAATGTAATGGAATTTTATTGTGCTATAAGAAACGAGGAGGTGACGGATTTCATAATTACCTGGAGAGACTTATACAAACTGATGCTGAGCGAGAAGAGTAGAATCAGAAGAAATTTGTATACAATCACAGACATACCATATCTGTGACGACCAACTATGACAGACTGGACTCTTTTCAGCAATGCAGTGATATAAGTTAATCCCGATTGACTCAAGAAAGTGAGAAATGTGCCATCCAGAGATATAACTAGAAAGAACTGAGCCTGAATCCTGATGGAAGCAAACTAAATGATCTTGTTCTTCTCATTGTTTGGTTTTACTTCTTCCTTACCATCTTTCATCCCACCTAGTACAATATGCCTTTGTAATTGGAATAATGTTTAATATGAATGCATTTGCAGACCCTATACTGTACTATATGATGTCATGAGGGGAGGGGGGAGGGAAGTAAAGGAAATTTGAAAATCAAGGAACTATGGAATTGAATCTTGTCAACTGAAACTAAACTAATAAATTAATTAAAAAAAAAAAAGAAGAGGGGGTATGACTTGGGTGGGCCTCATATTTCAAGATACTTAATGATATCCATCTCAGATGCTGTTTCCTTCATGACATGCTATTTTAATGTGCAGAAAAAGCCACATCAAGATAAAAATAAATATGAATAATCACAGTACATATAAATGTATGAATATAAATACATATGTAGATTTATATGTACAGAAATATTTGTATAGATATAAATAAAATCCTCAAAAAATATTAGCATAACCTATCCAGAAAATAATATACTGTGACCAAATTGCATTTGTACCATTGGTGCAGAAATGGCTCAGCATAAGACAAACAATATGATTAATTATATTAAAAGAAAAAATATTCAAATTATATTATATCTCTAGAAAGTAAGAGCAAAAAGCTTTTGACAAAATACTAAATTCATTTTTCTTATAAAAATCCAAAAATAATGAGTAACAAAAGTCTATTTAAAGCAACATATATGCATATATACATTTTCCATTCCTATGCCTATAATTCGTGGGTGCTCTGTTTTTGTTTCTGCTTTTTTTTTAATTTTGAATTTTTTTAATAAAATCTTTCCAGATTTCTTTTGAAAGGATTCTTTCTGCTGGAGTTTAAAGCCTGAGTAGCTTAAGTAGACATAGTAGAGTAGTTATCAGTAAATTAAATTGCATTTCTAATTCCATTAGTTCCATTTAGTATAAATAGCCCTAAGCTTGGAGTTGGAAGATATGGATTTGATCCCAATTCTGCAGCTTATTCAATTTTTGATATTGAAGTCTAATTTTATTAAGCCTAATTTTGCCTCTCTCCATAGTAACATATTTCTTTCTGAAAGGAAATATATGAAGATTGTCTTCTTCTGTCCATTTTTCACGAGATAAGAAAATTGGGCATTTTTTTATGCATCTGACACATGGTCATCCAGGACATTCTTGAACACTTCTACTGGGGTGTAATCTACTGATGTTTGTTCTTGAAAGCTGCCCCATTACACTTCACACCAGTTCTTCTGTTTTATTTTGCTCCCCCACCCCCACCCCAGGAAATTACTTCTATTTCTAATAACAAAGAATGATTTTTTTTTTTGGCTTTTTTTTTTGGAGGGCAATTGGAGTTAAGTGACTAGCCCAAAGGCACACGGCCAGTAAGTGTGTCAAGTGTCTGAGGCCGGATGGATTTGAGCTCAGTTCCTCCTGACTCCAGGGCTGGTGTTCTATTCACTGCACCACTTTACCCCAAGAATGATTTTCATTATACAATTATAGATTACATTTCTCTTGTCCAATTGGGGAGGGGGGGGTAGGAAGCTGTTGAATTTCATCTATTTTATTATTAATTTTATTTTTGTAAGACAAGCACCAGGGCATTATAGAGAGATAGAGCAGGCTTCAGAGTCATTAAGACTTGGGTTCAACATTGTATACAGTAACAGCCACATTGTATGGTGACTAATTTGGATAGATTTACCTCTTCTTAGCAATGCAAGGATCTAAGACTCACGATGGAAACTGCTGTCTACATCCAGGCAAAGAATTATGGAGTCTGAATGCAGATCAAGCATAGTATTTGCTCTCTCTCCCTCTCTCTCTTTCTCTCTCTCTCTATCTCTCTTTCTTCTTCTTCTTCTTCTTCTTCTTCTTCTTCTTCTTCTTCTTCTTCTTCTCCTTCTCCTTCTCCTTCTCCTTCTCCTTCTCCTTCTCCTTCTCCTCCTTCTCCTTCTCCTTCTCCTTCTCCTCCTCCTCCTCCTCCTCCTCCTCCTTCTTCTTCTTCTTCTTCTTCTTCTTCTTCTTCTTCTTCTTCTTCTTCTTCTTCTTCTTCTTCTTCTTCTTCTTCTTCTTCTTCTTCTTCGTTGTCTCTACCTTAACTAGCATTTATGTAGTACTTATACCACATACTTTGATAAGGATTATACAGCACTTACAACATGTCAAGCACTGTGCTTGGTGCTTTACAAGTATTTCATTTGATCCTCATAACTATGCTGAAAGTTAGATTGATTTGCTTTAGGTTCCCCAGCTCTGAAAGACTAAGTGATTTGTCCATGTCCACAGAAATAAGTATCTGAAGTGTCATGGGAATTCAGGTTTCCCAGATTGCAGGTCTAGAATTCTATCCACTGTGCCACCTAGCTACTTTGTTTAGAGATTATTTACCACAACTTAAACATGAATAGGAATTACCTTTACAATATCTGTGTAAAGTGATCAGTGGTCATCCAGTTTCTTCTTTGTTTAAAGCAATTGGGGATAAATAGCTTGCTCAAGGTTACATGGCCAGTTATTTTTGTGGGGGTGCCAAGTAACTGAGGCTGGAACCAATTCCTAGTCCTCCCGACTCCAGGGCCAGCACTCTTACTCACTGTGCCACCGAGCCGACCCCCAGTTTTTCTTAAATAGTTCCAATCAGTGAACATACATGCTTGGTATATAAAAAAATCTGTGCTAAATAACTGGGGATATAAGTGGTGGAGTCAAGATGGTGGAGTAGAAACAGGATTTCCAGCTGGCTCCCAATCTAATCTCCTCCAATTCATGTAAAAATGACTCCAAACAAACTTTGGATATACAGAACCAAAAAAAAATGGCAGAGAGAAGCTGAAGACAGCCCAGCAGGAAGGGCCAGAACAGTACTCTGGGAGCTGAGCCCATCCCTGAGTGAGCCAGAAGTTTTAGCCTGAGATCAGCCATAACCAGCCACTGGCTGGAGGGACTTCAGATCACCAGCAACTGTCGTGGTTTTCAGAATTATCAATTCATAGATGCTAAGGACAAAGTGAGATATCAGTGCAGTGTGGACTCTGGAAAAGAGAGTTTTAGAGTGTGGTCCAGCCTTTAACCCCTGGAGGGAGAAGCACCTGAGGGGCTGCAGCCATGCAGCCACCACCACATAACTGCTCCAAAGTTCCAGCCCTGCAGATTGTAGGGGAACGAAGCAAACAGTTTGAGGGGTAACTTGCTTTAAACTGCTTGGATCTGGATTGCAGTCTAGGGAGGAGGTCCTGGGGTGCATGAACCAGTTTGCCATAGCATGTGAAGCTTTCAGAGATGACACCCAACTAAGAGCTCCAGAAGGTGAGAAAAGCCCAGGTATTTGTGACAAAGCTCCCCTTTCTGGTAGCAGAGTTCTGTGGCAAAAACTCAAAGGTCAAATAATTGAGTGGCAACATGAGCAAGCAAATGGAGCTAAGCAACCAGAGTAATACGACATTAGAATCCTATTTTGGGGACAAAAAGATCAAAGCATGGAACAGGAGAAAGACAGAGAAACCAGAACTCCTGCACCAAAAGTATCCAAGAAAAAATATGATCTGGTTACAGGCCATAGAGGAGGTTAAAAAGGATTTTGAAAACCAAATAAGAGAAGTGGAAGAAAAATTGGGAAGAGAAATGAGAATGATGCAAGAAAATTATGACATGAGAATCAACAACATCACTGAAAAAAATAACACCTTAAAAATAGACTGACTTTGCTCACTTCAGGAGCACATATACTACAATAGGAATGACACAGAGAAGATTAGCATGGCCCTTGCTCAAGGATGACATGCAAATTCATGAAGTTTTCCATATTTCAGGGGCGGCTAGGTGGCACAGTGAGTAATACTACTGGCCCCAGAGTCTGGAGAACCCAGGATCGGTTCTGGCCTCAGAAAATTAACACCCACACATAAAAAATAACTAGCCATGTAACCTTGAGCAAGTTACTTAACCCAAATTGCTTTTAAAAAATTGACTAAATCAAAGGGCAAAAGAGGCTCAAAAAAGGCAATGAGGAAAAGAATGCCTTAAAAAGCAAAATTTGCCAGGTGGAAAAACAATCTCAAAAGCTCACTAAATTAGATTGGATGAAATGGAAGTTAGTTACTTTATGAGAAATCAAGCTACTATTAAACAGATCCAAACAAATAAAATAAAATAGAAGCCAATGTGAAATATCTCATGGGAAAAAAACTACTAACCTGGAAAATAGATCCAGGAGAGATAATTTTAAAATTATTTGACTACCTGAAAGCCACGATCAAAAAAAGAACTTAGAAATCATCCTCCAAGATATTCACAAGGAAAATTGCCCTGATGCTTTAGAACCAGAGGGCAAAATACAGGTTGAAAGAATCCATTGATAACCTCCTGAAAAAGATCCCCAAAAGAAAACTCCTAGTAATATTATAGCCAGTTTCCTGAGTTTTCCATATCAAGGAGAAAATATTAAAAGCATCCAGGAAGAAAAAAAATTGCAATATTGTGGAAAATGGTTACAATGAAGGGGAAGAACAGAAAGGCAAAAGGGAATGAGTCAACCTTATTCTCACTGAATTTGGCTTAGGCAGGGAATGATATATTCACTAAATAGGGTGTCTCACCCTACAGGAAAGTAGGGGGAAAGCGGATGAGAGGGGGGCTGATGGAAAAGAGGGCAGGACAGGGGGAGGGAAGTTGGAAGCACCCAGTTTTGAAAAGGGACAAGATCAAAGTAGAGAATAGAACAAGTGGGGAATGGGATAGGATGGAAAGAAATATAGTCAGTCTTTCACTATATATCCAGTATGGAAATATTTTGCATAGCTATACATGTACAAGCTTTATTGAATTGCTAATCTTCCCTGTAATGGCGGGTAACGAGGGAGGAAGGGAAAGAATCTGGAATTCAAAGTTTTAAAATCAAATGTTAATATATATATATATATATATATTATATATATATATATGTGTGTGTGTGTGTGTGTGTGTGTGTGTGCGTGTGTGTGTGTGTTTGTGTGTGTGTGTGTGTGTGTGTGTGTGTGTGTGTATTTTACATGTAACTGGGAAATAAGATATACAGGTAGTGGGGCATAGAGATCCACTGTGCCTTACTGGAATGTCAGAGACGGGATGGGGGAAGATATGGGAAAGAGCAGATTAGGGGAGGGAATATTCAGTGGGATCACTGTTTACTGTTTGGGGGTGGTGGGTAGGGGGAAAATGGGGAGAAAAGTTGTAACTCGAAACCTTGTACAAATGAATGATGTAAACTAAAAAATTAAAAAAGAGAGGAAAATAAGTGGGGATACAAAATATAGTCTTTACTCTCAAAACTGATTTGATAGAGCACCTATAACTTTTCAGATTGGCTTATTATACTGTGGGACAGCAAAAACTTTTAGGAAGTATTTTTCTTTTATTGAACTTTTAGCAAGTGCAGACTCTTTGAGTCGTCATCTCAATTTCCAATTCCACTGCATGGTTAGCTACCCACTGCAAGGGTACTACATCAAATCTGACCTCCATGGGAAGCCCTAATGAGTTCAGAATTATTTTTCCTAATAATACAAAAATTAGCTCATGATAACTTACAAGACATTAATGGCTTACTCCTTGGGATGGGTATCAGTTGAAAAACATCTGGTCAAACATAATTGAATATCTTTCACAAAGGGATATTTACTAAGTTGGTATTATAAGAATAATTAGTACAAAACTATCCTCAAAATCCATGTTACACTTGTACACAAGTTCACACAGAATCCAGTGGAATATAGGTTCAATTTTATTGATCCTGCATGGTGCAGAGCTATCACAGATCCTGGTTCCTGGAAGGTGTTCGCCCCTCTTCATAGGAGTGTTCAAAAACTTGTCTGTAAGCATGTGCTAGATTCTTTTCTCAGCTATTTTTAGAATGGTAAATCCTTATCTCATTGTCATTTGTTTCAGATTCAGATATTGCCATTAAATGTTACAAGGATGTTGCTAGGATGCCCTTGGGAAAATTGAAAGTCCATTGGACTTCTGAAGTTCACAGATTCTTTCTCTAGTCAATGGTGGCTGGTTAGAGAAGGAGGAAAGGAGAAGGCCAGGTTAGAGAAAAGGGTTTTTCTTTCCCAGCTAAGGGACTCCTCTAATGGTTTAGCCAGAATGCTTTCTTCTTATTTTCTGTAAGCTGAAATCTCTGTCTCTTCTGCTAGATGTTTTTAATTTTAGTCCTGGTCTGACCTTCTACTTTATAGATGACCTATGAGGCCTGGATAAGGTTTCTCATTCAACCCATCACTCTTCCCATCATTGCTATAATGTCATTCCAATTCATCAGGACTTTTCAATATCATTCCATAATACGGCCTGTAAATAATTATATTCAACTGTGTTAGATTCTTTTTTTACATCTGTATTAAATGTGCAAACTTATTTTTTTTTCTGTGAGGCCTCAACAAGTTATTCAGTCTCAACAAATAACCTACTCCCTATATTACTGGAAAGAGATTGGATTTACATAAAAGGACTTACTCTCTTTTGCTATTTCCCACATCAAATTTGCTTTGCATCTTTACTCAACCTAACCTTGTGTGCCTATCTATCAAAAGAAAGCTCTCTTTTTCTCCAAGAGTAAATCCTCAAGATATATTGTTGATTCTATCATTTGCTTCATTTTCCTTGACTCCACTCCATATATTATTCATTCATTGATAAAACAATGCTTATTAAGCTGCCAGCAACTATGCAAGGTGACTGAGATGTAAAGAAATAAAGTCATTTCCTGAAAAAAGATCATATTCTTTTGGGAAATACATGCACATATGCATACACATATCCACACATACATGCATACACACATATATACATAACATATATAAACACATGCATATGTATATCTGTATATATAAAGATACTGTATCTACATATATCATTCCACCATAACTTTTTGTTATTGTTGGCTTATTTCGGTTGTGTCCAATTCTCTATGACATTGTTTTATTTTTTTGTTTTGTTTTGTTTGATTTTTTTCCATGGCCTTCTCCATCTCATTAATTTGTTTGCTTTTGCTTTTTACAGGTGAGAAACTGAGGCAAACAGGGTTAAGTTATTTGCCTAGGGTCACACAGCAAGCAAATGTCGAAAGCTAGATTTTAACTGAGGAAGATCAGTCGTCTTGCTTCCAAGCCCAATGCTCTCTCCACTGCACAAACTAGCTGCCCCAGGCAGGATATCCAGTACTAAAAACACAGTACAGATATGGTTCTATATAATTGGGTAATTGACAATTGTTATGAATTTTTTCGTCAATAGTGGTTAGGATAGAGTGTTAACAGGAGAAGATCTGGTGTTCTATTCTCATAAGGAAGATGATTTCTTAAAGACTTTTTAAAAATAGTCTTTCAATATTACTATGTTCTCTCTATTTGCAGAAATAAAACAATAATAACAGGAGTTGTATAGAACTTAAAGGTTTGCAAAGCAGTTTTTATACCCTATCTTATTAGATCATGACAATAATTCTGAGATATAAATGCTATCTTATTCTAATTTTAGAAAGGAAAATAACAAAACGAAAAAAGGTTAAGATATGTGTCCAAGGGGCGGAGCCAAGATGGCGGAGTAGAAACAGCTCTTCCAAGCCTCTCTGCCCCCAGATTCCCCTCAAACTATGTAAAAGGGGACTCTGAACAACTTCTGGAGCCCCAGCACCCACAGAACGACACAGAGAAGCTAACCTCCCTCTGAAGACAGCCCAGCAGCCCTGCAGGAAGGACCAGCGCAGTGGTCTGGGACCTGGCAGGTCACAGAGCACAGAGCGCAGGAGCCGAGCCCAGGTCCGCATGAGCTGGGGTTTTAGCCCCAGGGCGACAGGGCCAGCAGCCGGCTGGAGGAACCCCAGAACACCAGGAACCCTGGCGACTCCAGAATTATCAACATAGACATGCCCAGGACAAAGTAAGAGGTTAGTGTCCTATGGACTTTGGGACCTGTATTTGGGGAATGCGTCAGCTCCCTCCCCTGGGAGCTAGAAGCCGCTGAGGAGACACGCCATTTTGTAGTTTTCATAGGCATTTCCGGCTCCCAGCCTACAAATCGTGGGGAGATCCAGCGATCAGTCTTGGGGGGTAATCGCTCTTGCTTTAACCTCCCTGGACCTGGATTGTGATCTAGGGTGGAAGTTGTGGGTGGGTTTACAGCTTGCCAGAAACGGAAGTTGCCCCCCACACGTTCGGGACGAAAATTCCTCTATCTGGCCTTAAAGCCATAGTGTGGCAACAAGCCCAAAAGTCAAGCAATTAAGTGGCAACATGCCAAGGCAAAAGAAACAGAAAAATGCAACACTAGACTCCTATTTTGGGGGCATAGAGCAGGAAAAGGACTGTGAGGTCAGAAGTCCTGCTCCAAAAGCCCCAGGGGAAAACATGAGCGGGTTGCAGGCCATAGAGGACCTTAAGAAGGACTTTAAAAATCAAATAAGAGAAGTGGAGGAAAAATTGGGAAGAGAAATGAGAAGGATGCAGGAAAAGTATGAAATGAGGGTCAACAGCCTGACTGAGGAAAATAGCACCTTAAAAAATAGACTAACTCAAATGGCAAAGGAGGCCCAAAAGGGCAATGAGGAGAAGAATGCCTTAAAAAGTCGAATTTGCCAGATGGAAAAAGAATCTCAGAAGTTCACTGAAGAGATTCATTCCTTCAGAGTTAGACTGGAGCAAATGGAAGCTAGTGACTTTATGAGAAATCAAATTGCTGTTAAGCAGATCCAAACAAACGAAAGATTAGAAGGCAATGTGAAATATCTCATGGGAAAAACCACTGACCTGGAGAATAGATCCAGGAGAGACAATTTAAAAATTATTGGACTACCTGAAAGCCATGATCAAGGAAAGAACCTAGAAATCGCCCTTCAAGAAATTCTCAAGGAAAACTGCCCTGATATTTTAGATCCAGAGGGCAAAATAGAGGTTGAAAGGATCCACCGATCACCTCCTGAAAAAGATCCCAAAAAGAAAACTCCCAGAAATATTATAGCCAGGTTCCAGAATCCCCAGATCAAGGAGAAAATATTTCAAGCAGCCAGGAAGAAACAATTTCAATATTGTGGAAACACAATCAGAGTAGCCCAGGACCTGGCAGCTTCTACACTGAGGGATTGAAGGGCATGGAATATGATATTCCAGAGGGCAAAAGAACTGGGAATGAACCCAAGGGTCACCTACCCAGCAAAACTGAGTATTTTCTTTCAGGGGAAAATATGGTCATTCAGTGCAATAGAGGACTTTCAAGCATTCTTGAGGAAAAAACCAGAGTTGAATAGAAAATTTGACATCCAGACGCAAGAAGTAAGAGATGCCTGAGAAGGTAATCAGGGAAAAGAAATCAAAAGGACCTTATCAAAGTTGAACTATTTACATTCCTATATGGAAAAGCAATAACGGTGACTGATGATATCTTTCTCACTATGAAAATAATGGAAGAAAGGGGTGTGGTCATATGGATACATATGTGAATGTGTGTGTATATGGTTACAGTTATATATGGATAGAGGGCATAGGTTGAATTTGTTGGGAAGGGAGAATACTCAAGGGATGAAATTATGAGGTGAGAGAGGAAAGTGGCAAGAGGAGATGGGGAGAGACAGGGAAGGGTAAACTATCTCATATAGAAGAAGCAAGGGGAAGTGGTTGCAAGGGAAGGGGAGAGTATGTAGGCAAAAAAGGCAAAACCACATTCTCATTGAATTTGGTTCAGGGAGAGAATGACATACATACTAAATGGGACATCTCAACCTGCAGCAGAATAGGGGGAAGGGGGATGAGAGGAGGGATGATGGATGGGAGGGCATCCTTGGGGTGAGGGGAGATTGGAAGTACCCACTATAGAAGAGGGACAGGATCATGTAGGGAATGGACCAGGTGGGGGGTGGGATGAGTGGGAGGGAATTACAAGCAGCCTTGTACAATATATCTACTATGATAATGTTTTGCATAGCTAGACATGTACAACATATACTGAATTACTTATCTCCCCAGAGGGAATGGGTGACAAGGAGGAAGGAAATGGATCTGAAATTCGAGGTCTTAACATTAAATGTTTCAAATATATATAAATACTATTATTAATACTCTTTTGCTTATAATTGGGGGATAAGATGTACAGGCATTGGGACACAAAGATTCACCTTCCTCTAATGGAAAAGTCGATGGATGGGAGAAGGTATGGGAGAGAGCAGATTGGAGGAAGCGATATCTTGTGGGACTACTATTCTGGGAGGTTGGGTAGGGGAATAATGGAGGGAAAATGATTGTAACTCAAAATCTGGCGGAAATGAATGATGTAAAACAGAAGTTAATAAAGCATTTGTTTAAATAAAAAAAAGAAAAAAAATGAATCTTACGACTTCAAAAAAAAAAAAATAAGATATGTGTCCAAGGTAACATGGCTAAGTGTGTGAGGCAGGATTAAAACCAGGTCTTCCAGATTCCATTCAAACACTCTACCATGTCATCTAACTACCTAAATGTAGAGACCATCAGAATTAACACAAAATCTCAGTTGAACTATGAAAAAACCCCACTACTTAAATGCTTCATCACTGCCTTTCTTGCTTCAAGGTTATCTATGTGTGCTTCAATATATTCATATCCTGCTCATCTCTTGGGTCCATTGGTGGCCTTTGAGAGGCTATTTTTAGCAAAGTAAGGAGAGCAGATGGTTGAAGATTAAAGAAGAAAGACTAAAACAGTTTTGAGAAATTAAAAAGGTGAAGGAAAGGAGAGAAAGTGTTATAGTTCAAAGTGATAACAGGATGTATGAAAGGTTACATTTTAGGAGAAATTACTAACTCCTTTTGATGGCAAGGGGAATGAACAAGAGAAGGAAAAATTGGAGAGTCTAAACTTCATATTGCATAATCCTCTTCATCTCTATCTTTTAGCATCCCTGATTTCTTTTACTATAGTCAAAGAACACATATACAAAGCCTCTACTGATTTCCTGACATATTATTGTACGTACTTCCTAAACTATTTTTCTCTCCTCAATAGTGGTAAAGATAGTTAAAATTTTTTTGAGCAAAGTTAACAGTCATAAACCTAGGGTTCTGTTATCAGAAGGAAGACAGTTTCTCAAAGATATGTATAGCCTTTCAATATGACTCTTATTTGCATAAATAAAACAATTATTATAAATGTTCTTAAACTGCTTATTCTGTGTGTATATATATATGTTTAATATTTATTGAATGCTTACATATGTATATATATATATATACATATGTAAGCATTCAATAAATATTAAATATGTTAAGCACTGGGAATACAAAGAGAGACTAGAAACAGTCTCCCTGCCCACCTAGAGCTTACAATCTAATGGGGGAGACAACATGTGTATACACACACACACACACACACACACATACACACACATATACATATACATATATATGCATATATATATATATATATATATATATATATATATATACAAAACAAGCTCTGTAAAATATAAAGATTAAATAATTAGGAAACAAAGAGGGAAGAGACTGGATTTAATAGGGGTACACTAAGGCTTCCTGTATGTAGTGGGATTTTGGTTGGGACTTAAAGTAAGCCAGGGAGATCAGTATTTGGAATGGAGAACAGAAAACATTCCAGGCATAAGGGAGAGTCAGTGAATGTCTGGAGCTGAATTCATAGAACAGTCAGTAGGCCAGTGTAACTGGATAGAAAAGTACCAGTACTAGAAGTTGAGGAGTTAAGTAGGCAAAAATTTGAAAGATAGGATGGGGCTAGGTTATGGAGGGCTTTGAATGTCAGAGAGAACATTTTTTATTTGGTCTTGAAGGCAATAGGAAGCCACTGAAATTTATTGAGTAGGGAGTGTGTATGACATGATTAGGGAAATCATTTTAGTGGATAAATGGACAATGGATTGAAGTGGGGAGAGATTTGCGGCAAACAAAACCAGATTATTGCAGTAATCAAGATGTGAGGTGATGGGGACTTGCCCCAAAGGAGTGGTGGTGGTGATAGTGTTGAGAAGGGGATATGTTCGGGAGACATTGCAAAGTTAAAATCAGCAGATTCTGGGGAAAGATTTGCATATGGGTGTGAGAGATATTGAGGAATAAAGGATGAATCATACACTGGAGGCCTCTGAGACTGGGAGAATGGTTTTGCCCTCTAAATCTATCGAGAAAGTAGGAGGGTAGGAAGGTTTAGAGGGAAAGATAATAAATTATATTTTGGAAATATTAAGTTTAATATGTCTACTGAACATTCAGTTTGAGCTATCTAAAAGATAGTTGGAGATGTGAGATTTTAGGTCAGTGGAGAGATTGGAGCAGAAAAGGTAGATTTGAAAATCATTGACATAAAGATGATTGAATTTATAGGAGCTGACAAAACCACGAAATGAAGTAGTATAGAGCTAGAAAGAAGAACTAGGACAGAATGCTGAGGGACACATACATTTATTTTTCTTTTTTAAAATAAATGTTTGTATTTTTAGTTCTCAACTTTTGTAAGATTTTGAGTTCAAAATTTTCCCTCTCACTTCCCTCTCCCCAAGACAGCATTCAATCTAACACAGGTTATATATGTATAATCATATTAAACATATTTCCATATTAGTTGTATTTTGAAAGAAGAATCAGAACAAAAGGGAAAAACCATGAGAAAGCAAAAAAAAAAAAAAAACAATGAGAGAGATAGAGAGAGAGATGGTATGTTTCAATCTGTATTAAGATTCCATTGTTCTTTCTCTGGATATGAATGGAATTTTCCATCATAAGTCTTTTGGAATTGTCATAGATCATTGTATTGCTGAGAGGAGTTGTCTATCAAAGTCGATTGTTGCACAATAAAGAATTTACTACGTACAATGTCCTCTGGCTCTGCTCATTTCACTCAGCGTTATTTCATGTAAGTCTTTCCAGGTTTTTCTGAAATCTGCCTGCTCATCATATCTCATAGAACAATAGAATTCTATCACATTTATATACCACAACTTGTTCAGTCATTCCCCAATTAATGGGAATCCCTTTAACATCCAAATTTTAGCCACCACAAAAAGAGCTACTTCAAATAATTTTTCATACATGCGGGTCGTTTTCCCTTTTTATAAACTATTCAGGTTACCTGATAATGATACTGCTGGATCAGAGGGTATGGATACTTATTTAGAGGATGTTATCTGGAGGAAGTTCCAGCAAAGGAGATGGAGAAGGAATTGTCAGGTAGGTAGGAAGAAAACCAGGAGAGAGTGGTGTTCTGAAAATCTGCAGAAAAGAGTATCAAGGAGGAGCCATCAGACAGTCAAAGAAAGGTCAAGGGGAGTCAGGATTGAGAAAAGGCTACTCATTTTGGCAACTAAGAGAACATTAATAATTTTGGAGAGAGTTTTCATGGAGGGGGAGCTAGGTAGTGCAGCGGATAGAGTAAGGAATAATCATATTCCTGAGTTCAAGTCTGGCCTTAGACACTCACTAGCTGTGTGACACTGGACAATTTATTTAACCCTATTAGCCTCAGGTCTTATCTCTAAAATGACCTAGAGAAGGCAATGACAAATGATCTTTGTTATCTTTTCTAAGAAAACTTCAAATTGGTTCATGAAGAGTAGGCCATAATTTAAACAATTTGACAACACCAAATTCTGAATTTAATGATTTTATGAGGTCTTATCTGCAAATCAACCTTGATAATTTTGCAGAAGATCACCTATCTAATAAATTGATAGACTGAGAAGAACAAAAATAGAACCTCTAAATGTGATTCTCTCATTTAAATCTACCAAACCCCAAACAAAGAAAATTAGTATTTGCCTAAAAATTTTAGACTCAAATTCAATTCATATTCATTACAGCAAGATCATCAATCTGGCGTCTCAGCTAACAGCTCTTTTAGCATGGAACCTTTTCTATCAGTTTTATTGTGCAACAATGGAGATTTTTAGACTCATTAGAAAAACAAAAATACTAAATTGACTTTCTGTAAAAACTCACCAGAGTATCATGACCAACCTGGCACTCTATTTTTCAATTTTAAATGAATCAAAATAAGCTATGTTCCAGTTCATTAAAATTTCCATTGCTAGTCAATTTTTTAAAGAATTAAATGTATTATAGTTCTCAATTGTATGTCAGTGCTATATTATATAAATATTACAGTAATCAACTGTAAAAGCCCCAGATGTATTGTGGAGAAGAAAAGGAAACCTTTTATCAAAAGCCAGTTCCTGTTTCCTGAACAATGATATAGCTTCTACAGTTTCTCTCTGGAGAATAGAATGAAGTCAGTATTCATAGACTGAAAGAAGGCGATCTCCTATGTTCAGAATACAAGTGCTGCATGGACCCTTTTGTTAATATATAGTGGTCCTTTTTCTGTATCAAGTGACTTTGTTGTTTATCTTACAGTTATTTCATGCGTAAAATATACTGAGCCACGACATGAACTTACAGCTAATGTCATCTTGGGAATAGCTTCTTCATGAAAACGCAGAAGATACATGTATTTTATTTCCCCCATTGAAAAAATAATCACATTGTGGCTTTTAGTCCAAAATAGCGCATGATGTTAAAACTAGAGGCTGTTTTCATGATGAGCAGATGTGACTCTGAGTCAGTTAGAAGGCCATCTTTCCTCCTCTCATCCCCTCCTTACTCAAAGTTATTGTTCAGAAAGGGAAAACAATGGCAACAGAGGTAAAACTGCATTTGTAGCATTGAGCATTAGATGCCAAACTGTGAGCTCAACTTCTTTGTATTTTAATTTTATACACATATCTATCTTCTCCCAAAGTGTCATCCTAATGCTTTAACCCAGTGTGGAGACAACACTAAGTTCTTTAGACATGCCAATGTAGTGTAAGCTCTGTAGCACAAGGAAATGAGTTAGAGCAGTGTTGTGTCAATACCATGATGGACTGAAAGTTTGATGTTCAAGAAAAATTTGGCCTGAGTTCAAATACAGGATTATCATCACCAGCTTGGTAATGGAATGATGACTTTTTTGATCATTGCAAATCATGATGTCTACATGTAACTAATTTTGAAGGGTTGTTGAAGGGAGAAAAAAATCACAGGTCTCTCAAGTGGCGAGATTTGTTTTACCAATTCATATATATATATATATATATATATATATATATATATATATATATATATATATATATTCATGCATAATGTACCTATGTGTGTATTTATGCATATATATACATACATATTTGTGCACATGTCTATGTTTCTGTGTACATATACCTATATATATACTTACAAACATTCATATGAATATGTGTTTGATTAATATGTATTTATATAAAGAGATAAAATGATGATTCAATTATTATAGGCAATTTTTATATAAGGAAATTCTCTTACCAAAAATGTCTAGGAATTCCTTGCCATCAAAATCCTCAGCACTGTCAAATGTACCAATATCATGTTATTAATGCAAATGAATGTAAAGAAGATAAATTACTGGGGCAGCTAGAAGGAGCCATAGATAAAGCACAGGCCTTGAGTCAGGAGAACCTGAGTTCAAATCTGACCTCAGACACTCATTAGCTGTGGAACCATGAGGAGGAGGAGGAGAAGGAGGAGGAAGAGGAGGAGGAGGAGAAGCTGGTGGTGATAATGATGGTCGTCGTGGTGGTGGAGGAGGAGGAAGAGGAGGACAAGGAGGATGAGGAGGAAACATTACCATTTGGCCCTACTTCATTCCCTTAAGGAACATTGTGCTTTTTTCCATATGATTCAGAGCTGAATTTTCTTTTTGTATTGTCTACCTCTATTAGAATGTGAAGTCATTGAAAACAGTTATTGTTTTATTTTTCTTTTTTTATCAGTGCTTAACTTATCATGGTTCTTTGCACATAATAAAAATTATAACTGCATTCATTGATTCATACAAATATGTCCACATATATGTGTGTGTATATATGTATACAAACTTATACACACATATGCACATATATGTTTTTGTGTACATATACAATAGGTTTTTTTGTTTGTTTCAACCTCACTTCTTCACAAAACCATTCCTGGAACTTGTTTCTTTATTGCCAAAGAGATATTGTATTTTAACTTTTCAAATGTTTGAATCTACCTCTATAATCCTTCTTACATCATTCTTTTTCTCTCCATGTATAGGGCCACCATCATTTAAAGCTGTTTGTAAGAAATTCTAAATTGGACATTCTGCTTCTATTTTCAGACCTTTGTAATGGAGATATCACATGGTCTATTTTTGTTCTTGTTTTTAGTGAAATTCCACTCTTAATGACACCATTTTGGATTTTCTTGGCAGAGATAATAGAATAAATTGCCATTTCCTTCTCCTCACTTTACAGATGAAGAAACTGAGGGAAATAGGCTCAAGTGACTTAACCAGGGTCACACAGCTAGTAAGTGTGGAGGGCCAGATTTGATCTCAGGAAGGTGAGTCTCCCTGACTACAGGCTCAATACTCTCTCCACTGCACACCACCTAATTGCCCCATTCCATGATCTATGCATGGTGATATTTCAAAAGGAAGAAATGACTTTGGCATTCACCTGCTCAAAATTCCCTGTTGACTTTCTCTTGCATTTAGGATTTAAAATAAAACCCCACACCACCAGTGCCAAAAGAAAAGGGCTACTTTGCATTCAAAGTCATTATCATCCTGGCTTCAGCCTAAATATTTAGGCTTATTAAGTATTTTTCATCTCCATGTAATTTACATAACAGCAGAACAGTCCTACATAATAGCCAGTGTCCTATGTCTTTGATTTTGCACAAACTAGTCGATTAGGGACTTCAGTGAATTTCCTCTTCATCTAAAAATGTCCAAACCCAAATGCCAACTATATAAGAAGTATTCTTCTAGTTCACTCTTCAAAGTATGATTTTATTTATTTTTATGTTTGCATTTTTTATAGAATGTAAGCTCTTTGAGGGAAGGGATAGTTTTGTTTTCATCTTTTTATATCCTATGTTTGCTGATCAATTGGCTGTTACATATTAACTTTATTAGCTTCATATCAACAAAACTTTGGGAGAAAAGCTAAATGTCTATATGAAGCAGAGGTCTATAGACTATAACTTCCTCAAGAACAGTGGAGCTATTTATCCCTCTGCTTATTTTCAGAATGCAGCATTATTCCTTACATGTAGGTTTATTGTATTGAGATTTATTATTTTTTATTTTATTTATTTCATTTATCTCGTCATATATTTATTTATTTGTTGCTCCCCCTCTCTTTTTTTATCGATGTCAAAAACTCTTCATTTGGAAACTCCTTCCAATCATATGATTAGCAGCTCCTCTGGAAACTAAGTTCTTATACTTGATTGTTGTCACCCATATATGCTGTGGCAGAGGTTTTCCTGATATTAAGTCCATCCTTTATATATTCAACACAACATATCCACTTTCTTTGCACATAGTTGGTACCTGATAAATGCCAGATAGGTTGGTTTAAATTTAATTAAATGTCCCTTAAGACATGAAACTATCTGACACTCTAAATATTCAATAGATATTCAATAGGTAAAGTCAATATTTCATGTAATTACCAGGTAAAAAAAAAAAAAAAACACTGAGCTTTTTCCGGTCGGAGGCAGCCATCAGGCAGGCTAGGCGAGAGCCAGGATGGGGGCCTACAAGTACATCCAGGAGCTGTGGAGGAAGAAGCAGTCAGACGTCATGCGGTTCCTGCTGGCAGTACCAGCAGCTGTCTGCTCTGCACTGTGAGCACCGGCCCACTGGGCCTGACAAAGCCCGGCGGCAGGGCTACAAGGCCAAGCAAGGTTATGTCATCTACCAAATTCGTGTCCGCAGCAAAAGCGCCCTGTCCCCAAGAGTGCCACCTACGGCAAACCTGTGCATGACGGGGTCAATCAGCTCAAGTTTACCAGGACCCTTCAGTCCGTGGCAGAAGAACGTGCTGGCCGACACTGTGGGGCCCTAAGAGTCTTGAACTCCTACTGGGTGGGTGAAGATTCAACCTACAAATTCTTTGAGGCTATTTTTATCGACCCATTCCATAAAGCTATCAGACAAAACCCCGGCACTCAATGGATCACCAAGCCAGTGTACAAACACAGAGAGATGCAAGGGCTTGCCTCAGCTGGCCGCAAGAGCCGGGGTCTTGGAAAGGGTCACAAATTCCACCATACCATTGGAGATCTCGTCCTGCTGCTTGGAGAAGGCGCAATACTCTCCAACTATATCAATACTGCTAATTGGTGCACATTAGTATGTAAACTTAATTGTTTAATAAACAACATTTATGACAAAAAAAACCTGAAATAGTAAATTCTGAATGAATTTTACTCTTCAGCTCAGCATAATTCAGTAAGAAATGTTACAAAATAAGCCTATTGAAAAGCCTCTTTTCTTCAATACCTAGAATCACTGTATATGGTGAAATGGAAGGAAGGTGGATAATGATTTCCATTGTTCTTTATGGTCTACCTCAAATGATTTGAGTCAACTGCAGAAAACCATGTAACTAAGCAAAGTGTCAGAGGACAGTTTATCAGAGCTATTTTGGGGGTATATTAATAAATGATTATCCCCCCTCCTGTTCAGTTTAGGTGGCAAATGAAGGAAAAGAAACATGATAGAGTTTAAAATTGTATTCTGTGCTCTGACCAATTTCCTAATGAGATTTGGGCAAGCTCACCCATAGCACTTAGAAATCACCATAGGATTTTAAAATTAGAAAAAAAAATGAGGGGCGGCTAGGTGGCACAGTGAGTAGAGTGCTGGCCCTGAAGTCAGAAGGATCTGAGTTGGGATACAGCCTCAGGCACTTAATGCACACACAAACAAAACCTAGCCATGTGACCTTGGCCAAGTTACTTAACCCCAATTGCCCTCCAAAAAGAAAAAAAAAGAAGAAGAAGAAAGAAAAAAAAAATGAGACATGATCTAATTCAACTCTCTCATTCGGAAAATGAGGGAACTATGGTTAAGACAAGTAAAATGACTTATCTCTAGTCACACAGGGTGTAAAATGACAAAAGATTTGTTCAAAGTCAGTTTTTTTTTTTACTTCATTGTCACTGTTCTTCACACTATAACATATTGACACTTTTTGCATAGTTAATTAACACATGTATGCATATCTATATATGTATACACATACACACTCTTACTACGTTGAATGCAAAATCTTTGCATCTTTTTAGCAAAGATTTTCTACAATTTTACTTTTATTCAGCTCACTTCTAAGACTGAATGCAAACTCTAGGTTAAGACCAGAAGAACAAATCATTTCCTTTTAATTATCCCTCCAGGAAATCCTTTAATGGTGGTTCACTTTGGGTCATGTCAAACTACTATCACAAATCTTTAAGTTAAATACTTAAACAGCTAAGGAAACCAAGTACCACCCAGGTGTGTCACTGGGGAAATTATGTTTCCAGGTGCCTCTTTAACTAATTGACAAATGGAGACAAATACATTTTACACTGCAGGGATTTGGTCAGTGATTCCTTACATAATCTTCCTATGTCTGTTTTCCCTGAGCTTTTTTTCTCTCATTATCTTTATTTATAGTTTATCTAGTGAAGTTATATAAAAAATAAAAACCTTCATTTCATGGAGGGGAATGATTTCTTGCACTCCTCCCAAATATCACTTTCTTGTAGAAAAGTTGTTAGATTGAATATTTATTGTCTATCATTTTTGAAGAGGACCGTGACATCGGGAGATGGTAACATTACTTGCAGTTGACTTTGATTTGAGTGAGGGAGAGCTGTGCAAGGCCACCAATGTCACTTTCTCCTCCAGAGCCATCAGGGTCCAGTGGCCAGATATTCATCAGGACTACTGGAGATGGTCTGGTATGCAATGGGAGACCCTGGTCCTTTTAGGCTAAGGCCTTTTCAGGTTCTCATTTTAAGTGAGTTAAAGCCCATTCAGTGAATAGGGCTCTTAAAGAAGTGAGCCAAGGGATGGCTTCTTTAATTCAAAATAAACAAATAAACACATTGGGAAGGGAAGAACTTCAGGGTTGCTGGTTGTTGTAGCAAGTACCCTAGCATACTCAAGATAGCCCACTAGCACTGGTTCTTTGATTTGCTTTTAAAGGAAAAACTGCTCAAAAAAGGGTTAACAATCTTACTTTTAATTACATTCACTAGTTCAGGGGAAAGGTCAGCACCCTGAACTTACAGAAAATACAAGCAGCAAAATTAGACCAAAGATCAAGAGACAGGGGTCCAGCTGTCTGAATATATCCATATTGCTATATCCTTTACTATATAATTAGATTGAGGGACCACAAACAACATCTGAGTAGTCAGGGGGCTCTGAACATACCGCTACTTAGAGTCTTGACCAGGAAATCAAAATATCCTCCTATGAATGAGCTACCAAAGTAAAAGTCCTACTCAGAGTATATATACACTTCTCAGAGTCAGAAGGCATCACTACCCTCATGACTCCGTCCCTAATTAGGTTAGTACTAAATGGTGTGAAAACCATCCTACAAGTAATCCTTCCCTAAGCAAACTTTTCTTTAAGCATGGTCCTCCCCCCACAGATTCTATGTGATTCAGAATGTTTCACAGCTGGGCACAAAGGCCCACTAATGGGCAGAGAAGATCTTATATCCCATTAATGTTACACTGGTCAAAAGCAAAACAGCTGACATTCACTCTTAGCCAGTATGCCCCAAAATATACCCATTAAGTGGTACTTTGTCACCCTTGGGTATTCTCCAAAGAAACAAAACAGAACAAAACCAAACCAAACACACACACACACACAGAGACACACACACACACACACACACACACGCACACACACACATACACATACACATACACACAACTTCACATCTCACTTGATCTTTCCATTCCTGTTATCATCCTACTTTTCTTCTTCCCTTTGTAGCTATACTCCTAGTAAAAACTATCCACAATAGATGCCTCCACATTCTATCTTCTCATTCACTTCTTAATTAGAGTCTTACAATCTAGCTTCTGACTTTACTGTATATTGAAATTGTTCTTCCCAAAGTTAGTCTCTTAGTTGCCACATCTAATGACTCATTCATCACTCATCTTCATCTCTTTGAAGCTTTTGACACTATCACTGTCTCCTCCTTCCTATTCTCTTCTCTCTAAGTTTCCATTCCATCTCCAGGCATTTTCTCCAGCTGTCATGCCTAGAATGCTCTTTATCCTTCCCTCTGAATGCTGACATTTCTAAGTTCCTTTAAGCCCCAATCAAAATCCTACCTTCTTCAGGAATCTTTCAACAACTCCTCTTAATTGTAGTATTTCCTTATTTTTGTTACCTATTGATCTTTTAGATAACTTGCTTTATAATATTTGTGTGCATTCACTTCCCAACCTTAGAGTGTAAACCCCTTTAAGGCAGGAGTTGTCTTTCATTCCTTTTTGTATTCCCAGAACTTAGCACAGTACCTGGAACATAATAGTCACTTAAAAACTTTTATTAAATTGAATTGAATATGAGCTAAAATTTTCATAGTGGGGTATGGTTAAAAACATAATGGCTATGAAGAACTAACTCACTGTGCAGGGGAGAATGAATATATGCAGAAATAAGATAATAGAAAGACAAAAGATACTGATAAAAATATATATATGTGTGTATATGTTTATTCATAATGTGTGTAGATATATATGTATGTGTATACTAACATATACACATACATTTCTATACACACAATGTGTGTATATATCTATACACATAGATGTAGATATACATATACATATATACATATCCATACATACATATGTATGGGGAGGTAAGGGAATGATGTGCTTTGCTCTGCTAGATTTGTCCCTATCTTAGAGAAAATAAAAGTGACAAATAATCTATGCAGAACATCTACCCGAAGCTAAACTAAATCTAATCATCAATGAAAATAGACAACCCTTTCTTCCTTCTTTCCTTCTTCCATTCCCCTTTCTTTCCCTTCCCTTCCCTTCCCTTCCCTTCCCTTCCCTTCCCTTCCCTTCCCTTCCCTTCCCTTCCCTTCCCTTCCCTTTCTATTCATCCTCCCCCCACCTCTACTCTGCAGGTATTATGCATCCCAGCACTTTATCTCCTTAGTCATCTGGAAAACCAAAAGTAGATTGCTTCAGTCTGCAGCTCTTGTTGACATGTAAATTATCTTTCCTAAGAGGTAGGCAAAGCCAGTCTCTTTTCTATTAAGACAGAAATGGGGTAACAAGGGCATGCATTTTTCCCTGTATGAAGAAAAGTTTCCATTGGTTAATAAAGATAACTAAAGCCAAATATACGCCAAAGTCATAAATATTGTCTAGTGCCTAATGTCTACCTAGGATGGAGTGAGCACAGCTTTTCTCCAAGGTATTGAAATTTAGAGGGTGCAAAGTATAGTTTCTATAGTAACTAATCCCTCTTCTACTCAACTGAGTTGGTATTAATTGCTTCTCATATTATTTGGCACTTTATTGTTGTTTGCCTGGGGCTTCCAAAATTTCTGGCTATGGTTTTGCTATTGTCTAGTGTTTTAAATACCCACCTATGAGACATAATGGCTATGTTATCCTGGACAGATCACTTAAACTCCCATTACTCAAAGGAAAATCCCCAACTGTAGGCTGAAGAGGTTATACAGATGTGCATAATTAGGGGGAATTTCCTCAAAGGGAATGAGATTGCCAGTGAAATCACAGATCCAATTCAGGAAGAATTAAGTCAGATAGACTGGAAGGAAGGACAGAAAAGAGAGAGGAAGGAAGGAAACTTTTTTTTTAAAAAAGGATAGAGGAAGGGAAGCAGGGAAGGAGAAAAAAGAAATCTAGTACTGAAGAGCAAAGGAGAATATAGGCATACACACATACATACATATGTGTGTGTTTATATATACACATACCCATACTGACATGTGTGTATATATATGTGTGTGTTCATATATGTATATGTACATGTATGGACACACGCACATGTGCATATATATATACACACATTCACACATATATGCATATACAGACACATACACACACATATATAGCTTTCCCCTAGCATAACCAACAGTCAAATCACAGAGTTTTGCCAGCAAATTAAAGTATAGGGACACATGGTACAGAGTTCAAAACTAAAGGTTCTAAGTAACATGGAAGAAAGTCCCTGTTTTAAAATCTCATGAGGACAAGCCTTTAATATTTGGAAAAGTTGTATTTTATTACTTAATATCTTGGGATTTATTTCAGCATTATCTTTTTCTTGCTAGTAATCAAAGTTACCCAAACCTCAATAATTATGTTATGTTGCTACAGTTTTGCCATAATTCTATGGATACATCAATGTAAAATATCTTGAGCAAATGCAATATAAAATTATGTTTATGAGTAACTAAATTAATTATTTAAAAATTGGAACTTTAACATTGTTATTTAAGCATCAAAATATTTTCTCTCTAAATGTTATTTCAAAGTGCCACTGCACCTTTTCAAAGCCAGGTTTGTTTTCGCTACCAGGTTACACGTATACAGTTCTTATTTATACCTCCTATCCTTCAGAAATGCTTTCTCATGTGCTTATTTTAGCCGTCTCCAAAGTCACCAACTTTGCATGAAGCTGTCAACCTTCTTGTGATTCCCTTTGAATCTTAGGTTTAGGACAAACACACATTTTTAAGAAATTCTCATGGGGTACAGACCAAATCCATAAACACAGTTGAATGAGATCTGTGTGAACCATAGCCAAAAGACTTTACATAACTTCAAGTTTGAGACAAGGTTCAGATGACATCAGAGCTCTTGGGTTTAATGCCAAATCGAAGAAACATAGCCAGAGAATTCATGGGGTTCTCAGAATGCTACACCAACCAAAATCGCTATTGTCCTCATTTCTTCTGGGGGTAGAGGAATCCTTTCCTTACAAAAAGTACATTGTTTATAGAAGCATGTTGAGATGCACTATTTGTATGTAGGCATAAAACAACACCATCAACCCCTTTTTGTTATTGTTTCTTAAGAAGGAAATGAATTAAACGATCTTATTCTCATTTCTTTGACTGGATCAAATGGCTTAATGTACTTGATAATAGCAGAGCTATAACTAGCAATTTTGGATGCCTGAGGCAAATGGCAATAAGGTATCCTCAACTCAACATCATTATTCAGGATATGAACATAATAAAAGAAGCAATTAAGCAGACTCAGTTGAGTGGATTGAAATTAGCTTCTGTAGCAAATATACTTCCCACCCTCTAAATTTCAATGCCTAAAGGACAAAGGATTTCTCACTCCACCCTAGTGATGGCTCTGGGTAACATCTATAACTTCAGTGCATCTTTGACTTTAATTACCCTTATGCTATATTACCTCCAGTATTGAAAACCACAAGAAAAACACACAGATATAAGAAATAAAAGGTTCTTTACATGCTAAGCTTGTATTCAGTATCTGAGTTATTGACTCAGTTACACATGTCTCTAAAATATAAAATGTTTATGTTTAAGACAACCAACCTCATTTGATTTCTTCAATTTATCTACATTTTAAAAGCCTTTCTTATTCTTTTTTTTTTAAAGCAATTGGGGTTAAGTAACTTGCTCAAGGTTACATGGCTAGTCATTATTTATGTGCGGGTGCTCATTTTCTGAGGCCGGATCTGATCTCGGTCATCCCAACTCCGAGGCTGGCGCTCTTACTCACTGCGCCGCCTAGCCGTCCCTTAAAAGACTTTCAAAATACATTATTTGCAATCTTCTAATAGACTATGATCAAGAGGATGATACCGAATTAATGCACTTAAAGAAAATTTATTGTATAAACTTAGTATTTAGAGTTTCTAAGTTTGTATCACTGAATGCTCTATCAACGAGCAGAAATTGCAATCATTGTATAGTACAGTGGTTTATCCTTAAGAAATGCTGTGGCTAAAATGCTAATCATTTCTGTCCAAGTTGATCAGAGGATTCAAGAAACTTAATAAGGATAAAATATATATCTTTGATAACAGACATTCAGCCTTTCACTGGGATGATTGTGAAAACCTTTCCAACTTGGGGATGTAGATCCAAGAATTATAGTTTTTTTAGCTGAATGGTGTCTAGAAAGTCACCATGGAAGTCAAAATCAGTCATGTGATGATGGAATGGAAATAGATGAGGAAACTCAGGTGTCCTTGATTCCAAGTCTACTTCTCCATTCATTTTTAAAGTATTTTCAAAAAGAAACTGTTCATAAAATAGTATTGATATTAAACCTATATGTAATGAATTTAACATAAAACTAAGGATAAGAGCTTTTTTGATAAGAGTATTTCAGTTTGCCTAATACCATATCACATTCTACAGCCAATATCAAAAATTTCGAGAATGAATAGTGAACTTGTTATATTTCAAATAAAGGTTTTAAGGAGATTTTTCTTGTTTTTCCTTTTTTATTTAAAGAGGAACAATGACAACATAGATAATATAATGACTTGTGTATGAAATGGATTTAAGAGTCAGAGTTGCATAAAGTCATCAATCTTTCTCCTTCTCAGTCATCAAAAGGCAGTGGCAGGACAAAGGTCATAAGGGTGGCAATGACCCAGGTTATACTGTATGACTTTGGCATCTTCAGAGTCTGACCAATCTTTAAGCACTCCACAGTGCCAGATATAGCCTCCTTCATGGCTATTGGAACAAATTATTCTCCTCCACCCATTCCACCCAGGGAAATCTTCACATTTTGGGAGTAGACATATTCCTAAACTCACCAGCAAGTCTGAAGCCTTTTAATTGCATTCAATTTGGTTTAGCCTCTCTACTGAGACAGTTTTACCACTGCTTATGCTACTTCATCTTGCAACCAGAGGTGAGAGATGGAAGAATCAGACTGACACCAAAGGTAGATGAGCAGCCATGGAAAAGGCTTGACAAGCCCTCCCAAAAGAGGTTGTAGGACCTCTGAACATACATCAATAATGTAAGGATGGTACAATGATGGGTAGAGTAATGGGACATGTGTACTTGAATGAAATACAGATGGTTGTTAAAGTTAATGCATCTTCATTTTATTATCTAAAAACCAACCTCCCAATTCATTTTGAGATGATTGGTTTTGTATTGCTAATGCAAATTAATATTGCTGAACTTGAAGTTAGCATGTATTGTTTTGCTAATACTTAAAACAGTCCTTTCCCCGATTGTTTTGCTTGTTTCCAATAATAAATTAAAATCTTGAAAAATGAAAAAAGAAATTAGAGAGATTGTGAATACCATATGATCTATACACCAACACTGCACACTTATTTTTTAAACAGTTTAAATATCTTTGTTCTTAATTGTGCTCTATAAATTACTTTTGTATCAATGATTACGCACCTATGATCTTTAGTGAATGCTTTTTAAAAATTTTTGTTGGGGCGGCTAGGTGGCGCAGTGAGTAAGAGCCCCAGCCTTGGAGTTGGGATGACCTGAGATTGAATCTGGCCTCAGAAAATGAGCACCCACACAGAAATAATGACTAGCCATGTAACCTTGAGCAAGTTACTTAACCCCAATTGCTTAATAAAAAATTGTTTATTTTTAATTTTTAACATTCATTTCCACAAGATTTTGAGCTACAAATTTTCTCCCTTTCTTTCCCCTACCCACCACCCCAATATAGCAATCTTACTGAATACCCCTTCTCCCAATCTTCCTTCTCTTATATCCTCCTCCATTCCCCCTCCAACTTTCTAGTAAAGCAAGATGGATTTCTATACCCCAGTGCCTGTATATCTTATTTCCCAGTTGCATGTTAATTATAATGATGATGATGATGATGATGATGATGATAATAATAATAATAATAATTTTTTAATATTTGATTTTAAAAATTTGATTTCCAGATTCATTCCCTTCCTCCCTTGTCACCCTCCCTATTGGAAAGATAAGCAATTCAGTATAAGTTGTACATGTGTAGTTACACAAAACATTTCCATAGTAGATTTATTGTGAAAAACTGATTATATTACCCTCCATCCTATCCCACCCCTACTTATTCTATTTTCTACTTTGACCCCCCCAATCCATTTCTCAAAGTTGCACACTTATTTTTTAATTATTTTTATTCTCCTTACCTGAGCTTTACTCATGCAGAATTCTAGCTATTTGCAGTCATATAGAGATAAGACTGTTACATAAATATCATTAGAAATGTAAAGGCATAACACCAATGTAATATTCACAGCACCCACAGTGACTATGAATATGCTGGTGTAGTTGTGAATCACAGAATGTAACAGGCTTTCCACAGGACAGAACCAAAGCATTTATCCAAATACCAGAAAGTCAAATCTCAAAACCAGAAAGTCAAATTCATCATAAAAAGCATGAAGTTGGTACACATTACTGATGTAGCAAACATCAACAACTCCAAGCCTTCCCTCTGTCAGGTTTTCAAAACAAAACAGGCTCTCTCAAGCAAGAATGTGCCTATCTCATTCATGCTACCTGCTCAGCCTCCACAGTGCTTGCTCCCAGCAGTAATAGATCTCTCTAAGCTTGTGCTTGGTTTTTTATTGTGGTCATTAGCTCCTCCCTATTCCACCCCTTCCTGTTGCATCATCAAGTTCCTACCATTGTGGGTTTCACAAGATCTGTTTCTTAACAAAGACTTGATATAATCAAGGGCAAGGCTCAACTGAAACAAGGTACTTAATACTTGTTTGCTTGCCATTACAAGGGGGAGAGAAGATCTTCAAATGCCCATTACCATTACAAAAGGATACAAACTTTTAATGTTTTAATAGTCACTGAAATAGCAAAAAGACCTTGTCTTCTAATAGGTTATGTAAAGATTTATACTTTTTATTTTTAAACATAACTCTAAAAAAATTGTGGGAGGAAGGCCAAGATGGCAGGGCATAGGCAGGAACCCAGCTAAACCTTGTCAACAGTCCCCTCCAAATAACTTTTCAAATAAAATTTTGAAGTGGCAGAGGCAATAAAATGTCAGACTGACCTAAAATTACATAGGAGACTAACATAAGAAGTCTGTGACACAAGAACAGGAGCCAGTCAGTACCATATACACTCTGGAGGTGGCAAAAAGAGCAATTGCAGCAACAGCAACAGCTTTTGGAACACTCAGCCCAGAGATGGTAAGGAGATTGGTCAACTGGTCAGAAAGAGAGTATAGGGACTCTTCTCCTTGCACTTACTACAGCTGGCACTGGTTGGTAAGTGTATTGCCCATGCCCATTTCTGGGTCCGAGGTCCAAGGTGGAGATGATCCCTAGTGACCTATCACAAAGAAGCAGGGGTGCTACTCACAGTTCCAAGGCAGAGAGGAGAACTAGCACTTGTGCCTATAGTAGAGCAGAAGGCTGGCTCATGGGTCCAGGGACAAGAAGAGTGTCAGCACTTATGACTACAGGGAAACAGGTACACTTTTCTGGGTAAGCACCAAAGTACAGAGCAGGAGAGCAGTGATCACACTTCTCCCAGGATCACAGCACTATGCAACCAGTCAAAACTTGTAGACACTTTGAACTAGTTCTGAATATTGCAGCACAAAACAGGCTGAAATTTGTTAGTGTTTCCCCACCATAAAATGAGGAGTCCACATTTTTTTAATTTTAATTTATTTATTAATTTATTTCTTTTTAGTTTTCAACATTCACTTTCATAAGTTTTAAATTTTCTATCCCTTCCTCACCACTCCATCCCAAGACAGCAGGCAATATGATATGGTTCTACACATACATTCCTATTAAATACATTTTCACATTAGGCATGTACATACAAGAATTATAATGAATGGGAGAGACCATGAGAAAGAAAAAAAAACACAAAAAGAAAATAATCTGCTTAATACCATTCCCATATCTCAATAGTTCCATAGCTCTTTCTCTGGATATGGATTGCATTTACCATCATGAGTCCTTTGGAATTGTTTTAGGTCCTTGCAGTCACACACTGTGGCTGTTTCAGTGAACAATGTTCTCCTGCTTCTGCTCACTTCACACAGCATCAGTTCATATAAATCTTTCCCAGATTTTCTGGTCTTTCTGTTCATTACTTCTTATATCACAATTGTATTCCATTACATTCACATACTACAAATTGTTCAGCCATTCCCCAATTGACAAGCAGATCAATTTCCAGTTCTTGGCTACCACAAAAAGAGCTGCTACAAATATTTTTGCATACATGTTTCCACTTCCCATTTTTATGGTCTCTTTGGGATACATTCATAGAAGCTATATTTCTGGGTCAAATTATATGCCCATATTTATAGCCCTTTGGGCATAGTTTCACATTGCTCCACCAACAATGAATTAGTATTACATCATTCCCACATCCTCTCCAGCATTTAACATTTTACTGTCATGTCCTATTAGTCAATATGATAGGTGTGATGTGGTAGCTCAGATTTGTTTTGATTTGCAGCTTTTGAATCAATAGTGATTTAGAGCATTTTTTTATATGAAATAGATAGCTTTAATTTCTTCCCTTGAAAATTGCCTTTTCATATCCTGTGACCATTTATCAATTGGGGAGTGACTTGTATTCTTGCAAATTTGACTCAGTTCTCTACATATTTTAGAAATGAGGCTTTTATCATAGGCACTATTAAAAAATATTCCTAGTTTTCTACTTAACTCCTAATCTTGGTTGCATTGATTTTGTGTAAAAAACTTTTCAATTTAATGTAATTAAAATTATCCATTTTGCATTTCTTTTTTGAGAATATAAAATTTTAATAAGTAAATATTTGAGATACAGCACATAATGTTAAAGAAAATATCCGTTTTGTAGCCCAGAAATCTTTGTTTCAAGTTTTGCCTTGGATGGTTGTAAGTTGGGAATTCACAGGAAGGTGATCAGGCACTTAGTGTACCAAGGCACTTTTTGGATGTTATAGAGGATTTGTAATTTGCCATCAATGGAGTGGGGCAGGAGGAAGGGGTTCCAGAGTTTGAGTTACCAACCACTGAAATTGCATCTTAAATATGAAAACACACGCCTTAAACATACATGCACATGCATATGCAGACATACATATACATAGATGTGTAAATATACATTTATGTGGACAGACAAATATGTGCACACAATACTTATTTGTGAACATATTGATGCATGTTTATATATACTACATATCTACATGTGTGTACACACATATGTGCATGTGTGTGTTGTCATCACTAAGGTGAATTCTTAGCTCAAGTATGAATTGGATTTAAGTGTGGCACAGTTGCACACAGCTGTCAGTCTCACACTCTCTTCTATACTAATCAAAGTATAGTGGCAGAATGAAAGTTTGGACAACTGACAATGACCCAAGATGCAGTGAATGTTTTTAACATCTTTGATATTTGTACAACCTAATTGCTCCATGATGCCTACTTCAGCCACCGACATGGCTGCAGAAGCAAACTGTTCTCATCTGCCCATTCCAACATGGGAAGTTTTCACATGCTTGGGGTAGAAATCACCCTAACTCGCCAACTATTTTGAGTCCTGTCTGTTACCCCCAACCTGTTTCAGCCTGCCAGCGAAGAAGCTTTCCCTGGGGTGTGGCCACTGCACATGCTAAAACTTTTTGAAACCATTGGTGAGAGTAGGGTGAAGTAGGTGCCAAAGTTGAATGAGCAGACTCAAAAAAGCACTTGGCAAGGCTTCAGAGCAGAGCAACTTGTCCTCCTTTAACATCCCATATACACATATACATATACTCACAATACTATATATGCATAGCTTTTAATAAGGTATATATGCATATTAAACAAATGCTTTATTAACTTCTGGTTTACATCATTCATTTCCACCAGATATTGAGTTACAATTTTTTCCCCATTTTCCCCTACCTACCAACCTAGAATAGCAGTCCCACAAGATATTCCCTCATCCAATCTTCTCTTTCCCATATCTTCTCCCATACCCCCTTCGACTTTACCATTAGGGCGAGGTGAATCTCTGTGCCCAAATACCTGAACATCTTATCTCCCAATTACATGCAAAATAGTATTATAAATAGTATTTATATATATTTGAAACATCTAATTTTAAAACTTCGAAATTCAGATCCATTCCCTTCCTCCCTTGTGACACATTACCTCTGGGAATATAAGTAATTCAGTATGTGTTGTACATGTATAGCTATGCAGAATATTACCATAGTAGATATATTGTAAAAGGCTGTTTATAATTCCCTCCCACCCATCAAACCCCCCACTTGGTCCATTCCCTACTTTGATTCTGTCCCTCTTTGATAGTGGATACTTCCAACCTCGCCTCCCCCCAGAATGCCCTCCCCTACATCATCCCCCCTCATCCCCCTTCCCCCTACTCTCCTGCAGGGTGAGATATCCCATTTAGTATGTATGTCATTCTCTCCCTGAGCCCAATTCAATGAGAATATTGTTTTGCCTTTTTGCCGTCCTGTTCTTCCCCTGCCCTGCAAACACTTCCCCTTGCTTCTTCTACATGAGATAGTTTACCCTACCCTGTCTCTCCCCATCTCTTCTTGCCACTTTCCTCTCTGGCCTCATAACTTACCCCTTAAGAATCATCCCTTCCAAACCAAATTCAACCTGTGCTCTCTATCCATGTATAACTGTAAACATATATACACACATTCACATATGTATTCATATGCCCATATACCCCTCTTCCATTATTTTTTCATACTGAGAAAGTTTTCATCAGTCATAGTTTATTTTATTTCCTTTGTGTTTGGCTCCCCACACGCTGTGCTGTCAGCTCCCAGATCACTGTGCTGGTTGCTCCCTGCAGGGCTGCTGGGCAGTCCTCAGCAGGAGGTTAGCTTCTCTCTGTCATTCTGTGGGAGCTGGGGCTCTGGAAGTTGTTCAGAGTTCCCTTTTACATGGTTTGGAAGTGGTCTGGGGAGAGAGAACCTTGGAATTGCTGTTTCTACTCTGCCATCTTCCATTTTGCATTTCTTGATGTTCTCTATCTCTTGCTTGGTCACAACTTCCGCCATAACTTCCTCCATTCTGTAAAAATCTGATAGATAAACTATGCCTTGCTCCCCTAATTTGTTTGTATTATTTGGACTTTATTTTTGTATATAGTGTCACACATTGGTCTATGCCCAGTTTCTGCCATACTATTTTCCAATTGTTCCAGCAGTTCTTATCCCAGAAGCTAGGGCTGTTGAGTTTATCAAATAGTGCATTGCTATTATCATTGAGTATTTTGTCTTGTGTACCTAACCTATTCCACTGCTCTACCACTCTATTTCTTAACCAGTACCAAGTGCTTTGGATGTTAAGATCTGACATAACTAGCCCAACTTCCTTAGCATTTCTTTTCATTAATTTCCTTGATGTTCTGGAACATTTTTTTCTTCCACATGAATTCTGATATTATTTTTTCCTAGCTCTATAAGATAATTTTTGGTCATTTTCTTGGCATGGCACTAAATAAATAATTTAGGTGGAATTGCAATTTTTATTATAGTAGTTCAAACTACCCATGAGCAACTGATATTTTTCCAATTATTTAGATTAGACTTTATTTGTGTGAAAGTGTTTTCTAATAGTGATCATATAGTCCCTGAGTTTGTTTTGGCAGGTAGAACCCCAAATATTTTATAATGCCTAAAGTAACTTTAAATGTAATTTTTCTTTCTATCTCTTGTTCTATCTCTGTACATTGTTAGAAATATATAGAAATTCAGATGGCTTATGTGGGTTTATTTTACAGCCAAACCTTTGTTAAAGTTTTTTTATTATTTCAATTAGTTTTTTAT
This sequence comes from Gymnobelideus leadbeateri, assembly GCA_011680675.1. Classification (NCBI taxonomy): domain Eukaryota; kingdom Metazoa; phylum Chordata; class Mammalia; order Diprotodontia; family Petauridae; genus Gymnobelideus; species Gymnobelideus leadbeateri. The sequence continues at coordinate 36,486 of WOXC01003369.1, forward strand.
TTGATTTTCTAGGGTGCTGTAAATATATATATATGTATATCTCATATTGTCTGCAAAGACTGATACATTATTTTTTCTTTGCCTCTTCTAATTCCTTTAATTTGTTTTTCTTCTATTATTGCTAAAAGTAACATTTCTAACAGCATATTGTACAACAGTAGCAATAATGGATATGCTTGTTTCACCCCAATCTTATTGGAAATGAATCTTATCCCCATCACAAAAATGCTTTCTGAATGTTTTAGGTAGATGCTAATTGTCATTTTAAGGAAGGTTCCATTTATTCCTATGCTCTCCAGTGTTTTTAATAGGAATGTTGGTGTATTTTGTAAAAACAATTTTTCTGCATCTGTTCAGATATGGTTTCTTTTAGGTTTGTTGTTGATATGCTCAATTCTGCTGATAGTTTTCCTAATATTGAACCATCCAGAATTCTTGATATAAATCCTACTTGATCAAAGTGTATTATTCTTGTGATAATTTGTAATTTTCAGGGCTCCCATTTTAAAAGTTGGTGAAGTTCAAAGTCAAGAAATAGTCTGGAAAAATGAGCAAACAACAAAAAAGGACTTGATAACTAAAGGCTACTATGATGGCACAGTAGATCAAAGACATAAATTCAGAAAAAGACAACAATGTGAAAACAGCAAGAAACACATCCTGAAAGACAAATGCACATACAATAATCCAAGACAATCCCAAAAGATTCATGATGGAAAATACTAACTACATCCAAAGAAAGAACTATGGGATCTGAATGCAGATCAAAGCATACTATTTTCACTTTTTTTAAATTTTATTTCCTTTTTTGTGGTTTTCCTTTTTCACTCAGATTCTTCTTTCACAACATGACTAATGTGAAAATGTGTTTAACATGATTGTATACATATAACATATAACTAAAATCAGATAGCTTCTTGTCATGGAGAAAGGGAAGGGGATGAAGGGAGGGAGAAAACTTTAGAACTCAAAATTCTACCAAAATGAATTTTGAAAACCAACTTTACATATAATTGGGAAAATGCTATTAAGAAAAAGGAAAATGCTAAGAGGATAAGCGCTAATTGCACCCAAGTCCAACAAGAATTCTCCCAATATTGGGGTGGCTAGGTGGTGCAATGAATAGAGCACCAGCAATTTCTTGCAATAGTTAAAGAAATCAGAGTGGTAGAAGACAAGTATGTGTATGGAGGGATGAGAGCTTGGTAAAAGTGGCACAAAAATATTGAAGAAATAACAACTGTAAAAAAGAATTATTCTGACGTTAAAGAGGTACAAAAATTCACTGAAGGAAAGAATTCTTTAAAAAGTACAATAGGAAGGGCAGGGCCAAGATGGTGGAGTAGAAACAGCACTTCCACAAAATTTCAGCCCACATCATGTAAAAATCATGTAAAAGGAGACTCTAAACAACCTCTGGAGCTACAGAACCCACAGAATAACACAGAGAAGCAAACCTCCAACTGAGGATAGCCTGGCAGCACAGCAGGCAGTGACCAGTGTAGCACTCTGGGAGCCAAGCCCAAGACCCTGTGATTCAGAGGTTTTAGCCCCAGAGCAGCTGGACCAGTGGCCAGCTGGAGGGACCCTAGAATACCAACTGATGTGGCTTTTCCAGAATTACCCAGACATAGATGCCTAGGACAAAGTGAGAAGTTAGGGCCCTATGGACTTTGGGATGAGTATTTGGGAACACATCAGCTTCTACCCCTAGGGGCTAGAAGCCTCTAAGGAGTAGCTGTACAGCCATGATTTTGCAGCTTCACTTTCAGCTTCAGCACCTGGTCTGTGGACTGTAGGGGGATACAGTGACCCGTCTGGAGGGTAATTGCTCTTGCTTTAACCTTCCTGGATCTGTACTGCAGTCTGGGGTGGAGGTCTTGGGGTGTGTGACACACTTGCCACAATGTGTGGAGGCTTCAGAGAGGGCACCCAAATAATACCTCCGGAAGTTCAGAACATTTGGGATGGAAGCTCCCCTGTCTGGTGGCAGAGTCCTACTGTGGCAACAAGCTGAAAAATCAAATAATTATGTGGCAACATGCCTAGGCAAAGGAAACAAAATAAACAGAAAAAATAAACAAAAAAAAGAGGCTCAAAAAGGCAATGAAGAGAAGAATGCCTTAAAAAGCCACATTTGCCAGATGGAAAAAGAATCTCAAAAGCTCACTGAGGAGATTAGACGTCAGAATAAGACGGGAGAAAATGGAAGCTATTGACTTTATGAGAAATCAAGATGCTGTTAAACACATCCAAGCAATTGAAAGAATAGAAGACAATGTGAAATATCTCATGGGAAAAACCATTGACCTGAAAAATAGGTCCAGGAGAGATAATTTTAAAATTATTGGACTACCCAAAAGCCATGATCAAAGAAAGAACCTAGAAATCATCCTTCAAGAAATTCTCAAGGAATATTGCCCTGATATTTTATACCAGAGGGCAAAATAGAGGTTGAAAGAATCCACCAATCACCTCCTGAAAAAGATCCCAAAAAGAAAACTCTCAGGAATATTATAGTCAGGTTCCAGACTTCCAAGTTCAAGGAGAAAATACTCCAAGCAGCCAGGAAGAAACAATTTCAGTATTGTGAAAACACAATCAGAATAGCACAAGACCTGGCAGCTTCTACACTGAGGGATCAAAGGGCATCTAATATGATATTCCAGAGGTCAAAAGAGCTGGGATTAAAACCATGAATCCCCTACCCAGGAAAACTGAGCATCTTGTTTCAGGGGAAAATATGCTCATTCAGTGGAATAGAGGACTTTCAAACATTCTTGAGGAAAAAAAAGAGTTGAATAGAAAATTTGACATTCAGACACAAGAAGTAAGAGATGCTTGAGAAGGTAAACAGGGAAAAGAAAACAAAAGGAACTTTTAAACTTTGAACTATTTACATTTCTACATGGAAAAACAATAACTGTGACTGATGAAACCTTCCTCATTTTGAAAATAATTGAAGAAGTGTGTATGGGCATATGAATACATATATGAATGTGTATATATATGTTTACAGGTATACATGGATATAGGGCACAGGTTGAATTTTGTGGGAAGGGATTATACTTAAGGGGTAAAAAGAGGTGAGAGAGGAAAGTGGCAAGAGGAGATGGGGAGAGACAGGGTAGGGTAAACTATCTCATGTAGAAGAGGCAAGGGGAAGTGGTTGCAGGGGAGGGGAAGAACAGGAAGGCAAAAAGGCAAAACCATATTCTCATTAAATTTGGCTCAGGGAAAGAATGACATACATATTAAATGGGATATCTCACCCTGCAGGAGAATAGGGGGAATGATGGAGGGGAGGGCATTCTGGGGAGAGGGAAGGTTGGAAGTACCCACTTTTGAAGAGGAACATGATCAAAGTAGAGAATTGACGATGTTGGGGGTGGGATGGGTGGGAGGGAAACATAAGCAGTCTTTTACAATATAACTACTAAGGTAATGTTTTGCATAGCTATACATGTACAACAAATACTGAGTTGCTTATCTTCCCAGATGTAGTGGGTGACAAGGGAGGAAGGGAATGGATCTGAAATTCGAAGTTTTAAAATTAATTTTTTTCAAATATACATAAACACTATTATTAATACTATTTTGCCTGTAATTGGGATATAAGATGTGCAGGCATTGGGGCACAGAGATTCACCTTGCCCTAATGGTACAGTTGAAGAGGGTATGGGAGAAAATATGGGAGAGAACAGCTTGGATGAGGGGATATCTTGTGGTATGATTATGGTGTGGTGGGTAGGGGAAAAATGGGGAAAAAATGTAACTCGAAATCTGGCGGAAATGAATGATGTAAACCAGAAGTTAATAAAGCTTCTGTCCCAAATGTTGGGGTCTTCACAACTGCTGGAGGTATTAGTTGGGTGGCCTCTGTAAAGCATCCATATACTCTGGCAAGCTGGAATCCCACCCTAGACCTCTCCCCAAGACTGCAATCCAGATCCAGGGAGGTTAAAGCAAGAGTGATTACCCAATACCCCAGACTGATTGCTGCATCTCCCTACAACGTGAAGACCTGGAGCTGAAGCTGCCACTGTAGCTGCAAAATAGCATCTGTTCTGCTTCTCCTCAGCTGCTTTTCTCCCCAAGGGGAAGAAGCCAGTGCATTCCCCAAATACTGATCCCAAAGTCCAAAGGGCACTAACCTCTCACTTTGTCCTTGGCATATCTGTGTAGATAATTCTGGAATTGCCACAGCTGCTGGTGTGTCCCTCCAGCTGGCTGCTGGCCAGGCTGCCCTTGGGCTAAATCTGTGACTCAGGTGGGCCTGGGCTCAGCTCCCAGAGTGTTGTGCTGAGCCGCTCTGGCCCCTCCCAGAGCGCTGCACCGCCCACTCCCTACAGGGCTGCTTGGCTGTCCTCAGCTGGAGGTTAGCTTCTCTATGTTGTTCTGTGGGTCCTGGAGCTCCAGAAATTGTTCAGAGTCCATCTTTTACATGGTTTGTAAGTGGTATGGGGGAGAGCACCTTGGAAGTGCTGATTCTACCTGTTGTTGTTTTTATTAATAATTGGCCTATTGGTTCCATTAAATTAAATGTTTTTGCACAAACAAAACCAAAATCAGAATTTGAGGGAAAGCAGGAAACTG
>WOXC01003370.1:0-78630 GCA_011680675.1 Gymnobelideus leadbeateri
CTTGATCTTTATAATTTTACATAAATTTATTTTTTGGTGCATTGTTCTTTCCATTTACATTGCTGTAGTTACTGAGCGTGTTGTTTTCTTGCCTCTACTTCATTTTCTATCAGTTAATATAGATCTTTTTATGCTTCTCGATATTAATCACACATATAATTTCTTACAGCATAGTAATATTACCTCACAGTATTGTACTACAATTTGTTTAGCAATTCCCTGATTGATGGGCATCTTCATTGTTTCTAGTTCTTAACTGTAACAAAAAAAAATGTTGCTATACATATTTTGGAGTATATGGGGAATTTTTTTATCAATGGCTTTCTTGGGGTACAAGCTCAGTAATGGAATCTTTGTTTCAAAAAAATATGGTTATTTTAGTTTATTGATTTGCATTATCCCAAGTTGCTTTGCAAAGTGGTTGTACCATTCCACAGCACCACCATCTTTCCACCATCCCTTTAACAAGGAACTATCATTTAATTGGTATAGAAAGCTCCCCCAGTTGAGGAAAATACCTTTATCAATATTGGGTGGCAATTTCTCCATAACTTATTATCTTAGTGATTTGCATGGAGAGGTTGTGATTTGCCAAGAGTTACACAGTTAATATATATCAGAGACAGGACATGAATCCAAGTCCCCCAAAGGAAAGATTCTCTTTCAGCTGTGCCACAATGCCTCTCTACAGATTTGATCTTTCTCCTGAATTCCAGTTTCATGTCAATCACCCATTACCTATTGGACATCTTTACCTAGACATTCAATAGGAATCTTAAACTAAGCATGTCCGAAAACTAAAGAACTTTCAGTTGTTCTCTATTGCCTCTAATACAAAATATCACCTCCTTTGACATTTAAAACCCTAGGCGCAAATTGGTTTCATTCTATCTTTTCACCCTGACAGGTTTATTTCACATAATCCCCTTCATTCACTCTACATTCCAGACTACTTTCTGTTCCCTGAATTTAACAATCTAGCCCCACCTCATTGCCTTTGCAGAGACTTTCCTCCATGCCCTCCCTTCTTTGGTGTCCAGCTGCACTTCCACATCCCCTATGAGACCTATCCTGGTGCTCCTAATTATGACTGCTGTCTTGCCCTTCTCAAATACTCTAGTGAATATTTATGTATTTTCATATTCTATTCTTCTAGGAGAACTCATGTTCACTGATAGGACAGTTGACTGTTTTTGTTTGTACAATTTTATCTGCACAGACTCAAACCCAGTACATAGTAGGCACTTAATAAATGCTTATGGGATGGGACTGGATACATGCCAAAAGTATTCTTTCCAGTTTCTTTTTTTTTTTTCATTTACTACACAGTACAACTGACAAGATCCAACACATCTCTGTACTTTGGAGGCCAATAGTACAGTTAGTTGAAGCAAAGCTTTCCTGTGAGGCAGGATTTTCTTCAGCTGCATGTCTTTCTTGCTTGCTTTAATTTTACTTTTTCCTCCCAAGTCATCCTTCTGCCTTTTGGAAATAGCATGAGAAAAGTGAACCCAGAGAGCTTCCCCCATTTTGAAGCTGCCAGGGAGTGAAACAGTCTAATTAGCAGGGTCCTCAGTCCAGGGGTCCTACCTTTGCTGAGGTTCTGGGGCCTCCAGTAATTATCCATGCTGAGATTGGCACAGGACCCTAGATGTCTGTTCACAGCATTTCAGCCACCACAAACTGAACAGAGGCTTTACTCCGAGAGGACATACAGGGTTTTCACTAAACTTGTCTCAGCAGGAAGTCACTGGATAACTAGGTTGTAGGCAGCAACAGGGAACTCTAAAAGGACTGGAGTTAGCTAGGGACTGTCTGTTCTTTAGAAAGGGACCATTCTTATGCTCTTGGGGAAGGGGTTTCAGGTGATCAGAAGAGACTGGATTTTTTTAAAGAAACCAAAATCCTTTAGTTTAATACTGTTTGCTTCACTAGCATTTGGCCTAGGTTTTAGTACTGGTTCTGTCACTAATGCTGAGACTTGGGGAAATTATATAATTTATCAAACTTCAGTTTCCTTATCAGTAAAATGAAAGAATTGTAATAAATAGTCTCTAATGCAAGTGTTCTAAAACTTTATTTTGTATATATGTCATGGACCTCTAGTGAAGCCTATGAACACCTCATTAAAAGAATTTAAATGTATAAAATAAATGCATGGTATTACAGAGAGCACCAATAACATTGAAATAGTTATCAAAATATTTTAAATAAGTTTATGAACCTTAGGTTAAAACCCTTGTGGTAAAATACCTTACAGCTCTAGCATCTTTTGATTCCAATAACATTTTCATCAAAGGTCCTAGAAAAAGCTTAAAGATGGAGGGTGAATTAACCTTACTACATTATACAACATCTTCAACAAGAATTTAGGATTAGGGCAATGGCATGAAGGGGTCTGAGCTGCAGCAGGCTTGGTGGGCTCTGCAAGTAATAGATGCAGGTGAAAGATCTGTCCAGGGTGGTTTCTGAAAAAAAAAAAAAAAAAAAAAGAAACCGAAGGCCTAATACTCCTCCAGATGAAGACTCTTCAGATGACATTGCTGCAGGTTTAACTTGTCAGCATGTAAGTCAAGCTGTTGGTGTCCACCATGTGAAGAGAGCAGTAGCTAAGAATTTGTGGTCAATCTGTTCAGGATGTTTAAAGGAAAGAAGGCTTTGAGATGGAGAGTCAATAGAACCTGATATTTGGTTGTGCCTCAAGTGTGGTTTTCAGGGATGTAGTCAAAATTCAGAAGACCAGCATTCTTTGAAACACTTCCAGACTTCCCGCACTGAACCCCACTGTATCATCATCAGTCTTAGCACATGGATTATATGGTGTTATGAATGTGATGAAGCATTATCAACACACCATAATAAAAAGGTTTTGGCTCAAATAGTTGATTTTCTACAGAAGCATGTTTCCAAAACAGAAGCAAATAAGTTAAGAATTATCACAAGGACTTGTGATGTAGTAACATATATTTGGTAATTGATACATGTAAAATGCTGCATTGGAAAAAGTTATATGAACAATAATAATAAAGGACTGAACACAGACATATCCCCGAAAAATAATAATTTAGGATTAGGAACCAGGAAAATATTGTGCACAATATTTTCAGTCTGAGATGGCTGATTTTTATAAACTGAGCCCTTTTGATAAACTGAGCCCTTCTCAGCAAGGAACTAAAACAATTCCAAGGGATTCATGGTGGGAAATGGCATCCACATCTAAAGAAAGAACTATGGAGTCTGAATGCAACATGAAGCAGACTATTTTCTTTTTGTTTTGTTTTGTTTTTTTTTCTTTCTCTTTGTTTCTCTCATTCATTATAATTCTTCTATACAATATGACTAATGTGAAAATGTTTGTTAAGAATGTATATGTAGAACCTATATCAGATTGCAGGTCATCTTCAGTAGGGAGAAAGAAGGGGGGGATTTAAAATTTGTGGAAGTTAATGTTGAAAACTAAAAAATAAATAAATTAAATAGAAAAAAAAATTTAGGATTAGGATTCCACTAGGCTTAGAACCACTTGAACCAAATGATTCATTTTTTAAATGACTTATACTTCCCTTATCTTTTAATCAAATGAAATCAAATGGGAAAATATTTGTAAAGTGCTTACCACAGTACCTGGCACATAATGGACACTCTATAATAATACTTATTCCCTTCCCTTAAATATTATTTCCTCCCAAAATATCAATAATAGCATAGTAATAAGAAGCATTATTCTACAAAAGAAAGATAATTCTGTATTTCCACCAGGAAGAATATGTCCAGTATTAGTCTCCATTCCTGAGGAAATATATAATTATCATCAAGGTCTCATTAAGAAAATATAAAAAGACCAAGACAAAATGATTTCAAAGAAAGGAATGATTTTCCATAGGAGGAAACAACAACATGATGAGTTAGGTTGAGGGAAGGTAGATCTAAGTCTCCATCATCACACTGACTTCCTTCAAGTCTCAACTAAAGACCCACTGCAAACAAGAAGCTTTTACTACTTTTTAATTTTAGCACCTTCCTTCTGAGAATACCCTTCCCCTCAATTTATCCTGAATTTGTCTTTTTTGTAAATTACATTTTGCATATTGTCACTCCCATTGGAAGGGAAGACATTGAGAGTTGGGGCTATTTTTCAATCTTCAAAATAGGAATAATAATGCATGTAGTATTTACGTTATATGATTATTGTAAGGCTCAAAGGAGATAATGTATGCAAGAATGTATACAAGGTGCTTTCTTAATCACTCTGGGATGTACTTTTCTCATGAGGAAAAATGAAAGAAGTTTGGTGGTATCTGAGGTATCTGAGGTCCTTTCTAACTCTTAAGCTATGATTCTATGACTAGATTACCTGTAAGGTCACTCTTAGCTCTAAACTGAGCATCCTGTAAAGACACAATTCCTTTGTGTCTCTATCAAATTTGGAATCATGTAATCATGCCTTTATTTTCTTTTCTGACAGTCACCAGGCAGCCATCTTACCCATACTCACCCTTATATTTCTCTCCATTCTACTTGAAGGAAATCAAGAAGATATGGGGCAAAAAAAAATGTATTTAATGGTATCTTCATAGGGACACCAAATTTTTGATCTGACTAGGACTTGGGAGATCAAGACAAACCTCCTATTATATAGACTAAGAAACTGAATTACAGCTTGGTGAAGTAATGATTAGGTTTTAGAAGAAACCCTACTACTGGTAAAGGACCTCGAACCCCAATCCATTCTGCCACACTCTTCCTGCTTTACCTGTCTACCTGTTATACCATCAGCCTCCATCACAAAATCAGCCATGAATACTTGGAGGGCAAGGCCTGCAGCTTACCAACACACAGTTCTTATCACCCATGCATTACAATGCAGTGCCTTAAATGATGTCTAGGCATAGATATCCAGTTTTGTTATTTTTCTGTTGTTCTTCAGTCACATCTGACTCTTTGTGATCTCATTTGGGGTTTCCTTGGCCAAGATGCTGCAGTGGCTTGCCTTTCTCCTCTGGCTCATTTTACAGACAAGGAAAGTGAGGCAAACAGGGTTAAATGATTTGCCCAGGATTCCACAGCTAGTACTTGTCTGAGGATGGATTGGAACTCACACAGATGAGCCTACCTGACTCCAGGCACAGCATGCTATCCACTGTGCAACCTGTTAATGGATACCTAGTAAATAGGGCTAAATAGAATTTATTTGTGAGTGAAACTCTCATAGATAAAATTTTTCAAGCTCATTTTTTGGTTCTCTTTGGTAGCTTTAGGAATCTTGCCATTTTCAATTCTCATTAAGTAGCACCAAATAACAAAGTGGCAATGGTTTCCTACAGGGCATGCATGTGTTTCAGCAACTATTATTGTTTTCAAAAACAATTCATTCTTGACTGAAAAGGGAGAGAGTCTAACTCTTATATTTCCCTTTTTTCAAGCAAAGGTATTTGAGTTTTGAATTCACCCCCCAAAATCTTTTGTGAAAATACACCCTTGATGGGGTGGCTAGGTGGCACAGTAAATAGAGCACCAACCCTGGAGTCAGGAGGACCTGAGTTCAAATCCAGCCTCAGACACTTGACACACTTACTAGCTATGTGACCATGGGCAAGTAACTTATCCCCGATTGCGCCTCCAAAAAGGAAAAAAAATACATCCTTGAAATTCTAGGAAAGTGATGTTCTACAAATCTATGACTAAAGAGACTGTTCCTTTGGGAAGAAAAACAAAAGAAGGATCCCCCCCCCTTTCCACATTAGAGCCCCAAGCTTAGAATAAAATTTAAGTTGCTGCACAATGATAATGAGCATATAATAAATACTTAAGTGAATGGGAGAAGATGAATAAATGGATACACTCAGCACCTGAACAATAGACTTCCAAAATGGGCAATGTCCCTGTCACTAGGCATGGACCACGTATGTCTATGCACAACAGCAGTATTGAAATCCGATGGATATAATTATTTCATTCAGCTCCCTCATGGGATAGGTTCTGAAGTTATGTTTGTCTATTCACTCAGAAACAATAAATCAATAAAACTCAACCAAAAAGGATTTAGGCACAAGTTGACAGTCTTTGTATTATTCTAAGAACAATAGTCAGTAGCCACTTCCAAGTTCTAAAGTCATCTATGGATCTCCATGCTTTACCATGTCAATTATAAATTCTTCCTGATATCAAAGCCCTCCAAAATATAATCCTACCCTAAAGTTTCGAATTAATTTGCAACCTTTCTCCAACACCTTCTTCTCTAGTTTGGGCAGTTACCACACTAAACACAGAGGATAGAGAAAGGTACTTCTTGAACTTGGAAGTCTTTTTTCTCCCTTCATATAGTAAGCACTAAATTCAATTCTCACTTTGGGAGCTTATTTGTAAGTCACAGCCTTGATCAGCTGAATGGCTCGTTGGTGGACTAGGTCAAGTAGTCAATGCTAAGGACTGGTATGCAGTATCCTGCTACTGAGGCTCAGGGATTCAAGTTGTCAGAAAGAAGTGAATTCAAAGTAAGTGAATCAAAGAAGATATCTGCACATTCTCTGAAGTGTGGTAGTGAGAGTGGGAGTGGAGGGAGGATGGTCCCCTCTTGCATATTATATATATATATATATATAGTAAAGACGAGGCCGTTTGCCCTGAACCCACATTACTACCTACATTTTGCTTGAACCCTTTGAAATTTTCACTCCCCAAACTCTTGCCCTTGTCAGACTATGCCACTCTCTCATCTTCTCTGGAGATATGGTCACTTTCCCCGAGGTTCCCATCAATTGGACTTCTGGTTGGTGAGGATCAGATTTGGGATGAAATTTTCCCTTATTATTTCTTTTGCCTTTTGAAGAATGAAATCATTGTTGAGCCAAGAAGATGTACTCGGCTTTTGGCAGAAAGAGACAGAAGTTCAGCAGATGTTCAGATAAAAAAACAATATTACCACCATTCCTCTTACAAGCCTCTGAGCAGGCTTGTGATCTATTTTCTGAGCTTGCTCTACCCAGAAGGTCTATATTATAGTCTGATGAAAATATCACTGCTGTCTTGTTCTCTGTTAACATTTGACCAAGTAGTTCTTTACCCTATGTCATATTGGTTGAATGAATTGGGGATGTTTTAAGATGAAGAAGAGAAATCTTAGGTGGGGTATAATCAGTGTTATCAGATATTTGAAAGATTCTCAGTAAGCTCCTTGAGGGCAGGGATTGTGCACAGTGGCTGACACATAGGGCCTGAATAAATGTTTGTTGATAGACTGATTCATCCCAGGATGTCCAATAGGTAGACCTAAGAGTAACTAGTCAAAGTTGTAATAAGGAAGCATAGTAATAAGGAAGCAATACATAAACATAGAACAGTCTCATGTGTTTCTTGGGAAAATCTTGAGTTTCCCATCTTTGGTGATGTTCAAGAAAAAGGAAAAAATCAATTCTCTTTTGTTAGTAATATTTAAGGGGAATCACTCCCTGTTCTTTTGCTCATCTATGGGTTGCCTTTTAGCTTTCTAGCATACCTTTTCAAATTTCTTAGTTATTTATAGAATGCTTTTAAAAAATAGAACTACCTAACTTTCATTTGTTCTGGACCCATAATTTCATTTGTGTATGGAGCTTTCTTTTAACAAAACAGGTTGCCAAAAGTTACCAAGAAGTTTCCTTGTGACAATAAGAGTTTAAGGGCTTTGTAAAGGTCCCTTCTCCCAGGTCTTTTTGACTCTAAGGCCAACACTAAATATCTTATTCTTGTCATTTTACATATTAAGAAACTGATATAAAAGAGGCAGAATGGCTTCCCTAATGGTAAAGACTTGGACTTAGAAACTCAGATTCCAAATCCAGATCTCCTACTTTAACAATCTGGGCAAAGGAGATCTAGACTGAAGTGCAATATAATAAAGATTCTATGTTTAGAAACACAATGCATAGCACCAAATCTTAAAATAGAAGCAAAACTTAGCACGTAAGCAAAATTGATTACATAATCAATTTTGAGTTATTCTACAAAGTAGTATTTACTGAAATATTACCTTGAGGTTTTATAATTGGGTGACTCCAGCTATCATTTTTTATTAAATAAAATTAAAATATACATTATGATAGTAACCATCAGCCTTTATAAAATCTATTTTTAAACTAAAGGTATTTTTAGGGATAGTTTACATAAAACTATAATGCTAATGGACAAAGGAAAATCATTGATGATTTTTGAGCAAGGGAATGATACAATAAAATTAATACTTTAGAAAGATAAACTATAGTGTCTGTATACAAAAAGGAAAAAGAGAAGGCAAAAATGGTGCCAGGCAAGAAGGAAGGAGGGAAGGAAGGAAGGAAGGAAGGAAGGAAGGAAGGAAGGAAGGAAGGAAGGAAGGAAGGAAGGAAGGAAGGAAGGAAAGGAGGAAGGGAAGAAGGAAGGAACAGAGGGGGAGGGAGGAAAAAAGAGAGGGAGAAAGGAAAAGGAGGAAGGAAGGAAGGGAGTAATTTGATCTTGATGGTATTTGTGTGGCATTCAAGTTAATAATACCATCTGCTAGAGAATAGATATTCTAAAGTAGGAGAATACTTTTCAAAATGTCACTTTTTTTTTTGTTCCAATAGATCTTTTAAGAAAATTGAAAACAGTGGCTTTGGGGAATGTAGAACTCAAAGCATACATTTGAAAATCAAGTTTTGCATCTTTACAAGTGAAGTGAAGTAAGAAAAAAAAACTGAAGCAAGAATCTGAATGACTTCTGTCAAATGTTTTAGCACTTAATGTCTTAACATTGATTTAACAATCACAATAATAACAATCATTTGAATGGTCTCATATGTTCTTAAGTGTTTGCTTCTTATAATGTAATACAACCACCCCCATAAGGTAGGCAGGTAAAACAGAAATTATTACCCAGGTTTACAGAGGAGAATGCTACCTAAAACTTGAGAAATTTCTCCAGGGTCATTCAATAAATGATAGACTCCAAGCCTCCTAACTCCAGTGTTCTTTCCATTAATGACATATTGATTCCCTTACATAATTGGTTTATGCTTGAATTTTCCAGTCATTTAGAAACATTCTCCAATACACTTTCTATGTGTTGACTTGGCTAATAATAATTAGCATAGGAAAAATTATAAAGTATTTCCCAAAGGGGAAACAGTGGGAAGTGCCAAAGATAACAAATAATGCCTGGAGGGGAAAAGGGCAAATTCTATGTTTACAGTACTTTATTATGTTAAAATATGGTATAGCTAGGCAAATAAAGGGAGTAGTTTTTGTTGTATCTTTAAAAATATGAGCTCCATCTTGACTGCCTCTTTAAATAAGATTAATTCATAACATTTCCTGTTTAATTGCTTTATCTGTTTTGGACCATTAGATTCTACTGAAGAATATAGTTTTATGATAAATTAAATTCTAGGGTTTTATTTTGACATCAGAGTTAATTTTTAATTCTGGCAAAAATTCTGTTCTATACAATTCAGTTCCTTCAATAGTGCTGAGTAGATGAGTCCTGAGATATTTCAAGCTCTCTATGAGGCAATTGTATCACAGCCAAATTGAGAGAGGATATCTCAGAGTTGTTTTAGGATGGAGCAATAGTATCGGCTAGAACAGTCTTATCTAGGGATGAGTTTACTTTATTGAGAAATGTTCCAGTAAGTATTTATTAAAGGGAAACTTTTGAGAAGATTCATCATTAGGAAAGGAATAAAGTCTGTCTCCATGTCCCACAATAGAATTTGAACAACCCATAACTACTCTGATTTTTCTTAATACTGTATGTTAAAGTGTTACTGAATGAATACTTTATTTATATGTCACACAGAGTAAAAAACCTGACTCTAGGCCAAATTTGAAAGTTATATTATCCTTTATGCTCTACTCTGTGAATGGGATCCAGAGGAGCACATGATCTGATGGTGGACCTAAGTACCAACACACCTGGAAGAGCATAGACATAATATAGGAGATCCTGACTGCCTCTCTAATGGTTAGCAAATTGGGACATGTCACATAAAACATACACTAAGGAAAGTGGGAAAGATCAAGACAAGATTATCCAAGTTCTCCAGAGCCTTACTTATATCATTCATTACCATAATCACATGCACACCAAGTATATTCCGTATGAAAGATGGGCCAACTTGACAGTTGTACATTAGCAATGTGTATAGGATAGTTTGCTCAAATATTTTCTATTTTTTGTTTATTTTTGTCCAGATCTATATTTTCACAGATGAAAGGAATTCCCAATAGGTAAATGTTCTCTACCAGTTCAGTTTATAACCTTAGAGAGTTAAGTGAAATGCTGGAACATTGTCAGGATCACGCAGTGTATATTTGTCAGAAGAACTTGAATTTGGGTCTTGCCAACCTTGTACCACCTTCTATCTACCATGTCATGCAGTTTTTTATGTACTTCTTGTAACTTATTATAATTCACATTATACTGTAATATAGGTTTAAAGGGTGCTTTTCTTATAGATAACACAAATGTCATCCTCCATTGGAGAGTTGAAGAAACTGAAGCTCATTGAAGTAAAGTAATTTCAACTCAGACAAATATTAAGTGACTACAACAGATGACCTCAAAGTTACCCAGTAAGGCCAGGAAAATGGAGATCTCCTGACTCCAATTTTAGGGCTTTTTCTATGATCATTTGGTGTCTTCTCTGGCTCACGTGTAGGTAAAGCCTCTGAAACTCACCTATAGGGCAGTTTCAGTTATTCTTTTACCCTCCCCACCCCAACCCCATACATATTACTACCATGAATTACTCATGAAGATGTCAAGTGATAACAACCTGAGATACTCTAAATAAATGCTGTTCACATCCTTTATGCAATTCCATGGAAGTAGGATTGAACACTTCATGCCAAAAGTGTAAATGAGCATGTTGCTTCAGCTACTGTGTTATATTGTCAACTAACCAAAGAATAAGTATTTATTTGAGCACCTGACATTGAAAAGATCTGTTCTACATACTAGTGGAGATATCAGAAGGATCTCATTCTTTAGCTTCCAGAAACCTCAAGAAATTCCTTCTCTTGATAGGAGAGAAAGTTTTTTAAGGAGGAAACCATGAGGGAATAAGGCAAAGCCATATGTAATCAAGTTATAAGTTATAAGGCACATACTATATAAAGTCCATAGAAGTTAAGAGAAAGGGGAGCAGCATGAGCTAAGGTAGTTGCGGAAGGTGTCATGGAAGAGATGTGACTTGAGCTGAACCATAACTAGTGGGCAGTTTATCTACATCAGATGCTCAGAATGTATAGAGCCAAGTCTTAATTATAAAATGAACAATGAACAATAAAGATAGGGGTATAAGTACTAGCATATTTGGGGCTTTAATATTTATGATTTCTTTGGCCATGACTTGTTCCAAATCCACCTACTCATACTATTGTCTCTCCCTTACCTTTCCAACTTCTTTATGGAACTAAAATAAGACACTTAAATGCTTTGTTAAAATCTAGGTAAATTATACCTATAGCATCCCTTGTTCTATCAAGCTAAAAATCTCAAAAAAGAAAGTCAGGTTTGTCTGGCATGTTAAATTATTGATAATGCCATTGTGGTTCTGTATGTTCACTGCTTCTTTAAACAAATGTCCATTTAAAACTTTTAACACTACATGTTATAATTTTACCAAGATTAGAAATACAACTCACTATTCAAAATTTTGTAGACTTCACTCTCTTGTATGGCAACTAGAGGAGGGGGTCCAAGATGCTGAAGTGTCTTGAGGTCATTACAATTTGGAATCAACTAAAGAATTCGTGAATGTTTATCATGGAGAGAAGATTTATACAGATAATGAGTGATTTTCAAATATTTAAAGACTATTGTATAGTTGAAGAATTAGACTTCTCTTGCTCAGGTACAGGAAATAAAGCCAAGAGTTCCTAGGGTATACAATACAGAGATGGGGACAGGCTCAATGACAGGGAAGAAAAAAAAAAGCTATCCTAAAAAAGAATGGACTGTGTCAGGAGATACTGCCCTCTACTTCATTAGAAATCTTTAGGCAAATACTGCATTAAAATTTCTTGGGTGTATTTTAAAGGGAATCATTTTTCAGGTTCAGTTGGGACTCCAAGATTTGAAGTCCCTTTAAATTGTGAAATCATATGATTCTATGAAAAATATCTTTATAGTTTTTCCCTTTTAGTGATGCTGATCACAGCTCCTCCCTGTGGCCTCAGGAGTGGATTTTGCCTCATAAATTCTTTTGGCCCTCACTCTCTGAATAGAAAATGACTTTGCAAAGGAGGCAGCTAAATGGCATAGTGGAGAGAACTCATTGCCTAGAGTCAGGAAGAACTGAGTTCAAATATGACCTCTGAAATTTACTAACTGTGTGACCCTACACAACTTCAATTTCCTCAAAAGTAAAATTTGGATGGTAATAGCATGTTCCTCAAAGGGCTATTGTGAGGAGCAAATAAAATAATATTTGTAAAGTGCTTCTTGCAGTGTTTGGTGCATAGTAGTATAAATGCATATTTTCTTCTTTTTCCACATATATATTTATATATGTTTATATATATGCATATTATTTATATTTGTATATATTTTAATTTTTTAAAAAGTATATTTTGTTTGGTATCCCACCCTCCCCAATCAATTATAAGCTCCTAGAAGACAGGAGCTATTGAGGGGCTATGGAACTGAGTTTTTGTCTTTGTATTCCCATAATCTAGGACAGTACTTCATACATTGAATCAGTTAATGAACAGTGGCTGAATCATGGCAATTAAGTCTTCTAGCATTAGCTAGACTGGCACTTCTGTAATATTTGGTTACCTAAGCTCTGCCAACATTCCTTCTAGTTATGAAGGCCCTGACAGAATTTACATTCCATTGATGTAGACTCCAAGAATGAAGGCTATATGAAGGCTTTATAAAAACCAGGGGAGTAGGTAGACAGTAGTTAGTAGGTAGGCATCCTTTTGTAGAAATATATTTTTATGCTGATATGTATATGTAAACATTTTACAAAGGCAGGTAAAAAATGAAAATGTAATGAAAGAAAGAATATTTCATGAGGCTACTGGCATCTCTGATTTACTCAACTCTGTTGTCCTGTGAGCGTGCCTCCCAGATTGTTATTTATTGCTTATTTTTAATTGTCATCTCTATTGTTCATTCCACCTTCCAGCCCATCCAACCTGATCATTACTGAAAGGCAGCAGCTCCAAAGGAATAGAAAATAGAATCTAAGGAACAAAGCGAGTTCCAAGTTCTTTTGCTTTACAGTAATTGAGAGGGAGTTTGATAGATGCTGAAGGAACTTTTATGTCCAGTATGTTCATTTCATTTCATCTGTCAATATTGTTTTCCCTTTGGGCCTTTAAGCCATTGTGCAAAGAAAAAAAGAAGAAAAAAAAACACCATCCTACATAATTTGCATTTGCATTTCCAATTTTCTTTTATCATTGTATCATTTTATCAAAAGTTATTTTTTTCTTCAGATATATGTTTTCAAAGGCTTAGCTGAATTTCTAAATATTATGTGGCATAATTGTGGAGGCAGCACGTTACAGGGGGAAGACGGCTGGATTTGGAGCCAGAGCAGCTGGTGTTACATAACAGTTCTAACACTAAATTACTATGTGACCTTTGTCTAGTAACATGGACTGTTTGGGAGGGGTAAATTTCCTTCCCTGTATAATAATGGGGTTGATTATATGTGTTCAAAATTCCCTTCCAATCCTAAATCTATTATCCTATATCATTATTTCTTTGGACAATTTTTCCTTAGAGAATTCATCCTCAGAATTAATTTAATGAAAAAAGTCAATAAGATATTTTTCCAGGTGATTTTTGAAAAGTAATTTAATCTATAAAGTATTACATATACCATATATATATATATATATGCACACACATATATAACACATAATCTCTTTCTGATATATATATATATACATTATATATGTGTGAATAATATATGTCCATATATAATATGCATATTATCTATCCACATAATACATGTCATATTTATATTATATATATATATATATATATATATATTATTCACCCAATAGTCCTAAGAGGTAAATGCTACAAATATTCTTTTCCCTCATTTTACAAATGAGGAAAAAAGACTGAGAAAGAATAAATGATATGCCCAGTGCCACATAGCTAGTATCTGAGACAGGATTCCAACTCAGGTATTCCTGACATCAACTACATTACTCTATCTGAAGGAAATCCCTGAAAATTTTGAACTAAAATACACACACACACACACACACACACACACACACACACACACACATCTACATACATAGAAAATTTGTAGCCACTTTCCTGGGCCACTTTCTTAAGTCCATTTTAGATAAATTCTTTGTATTAGGTGAAATATAATGTTGACCACTTCCCATTCCACCCCAAATTCTATTTCCCCATACAAGTCTTAAAATGTCCTTTGGTTTTTGGACCAAGCTTCATCCTAGCTGAAAATACTGGGTGAAGACATCATGGATTATGTAACTGAGCAATGACTGAGACAGCAGTTGTATTGATTGTGCCGGAATGTTCTGTACAATGAGCCTCATGCTCTCATCATGAGTCTCAGGAAAGTCATTTCTTATGCTAATTTTCTCCCTCAACTGTGTATCCAATTTAATGTATCATTTGATATTCTGGTGCACTGCACATGCCCCAGATTTGGATAATGGATTGAATGGAAATGGGGGATAGCACAGCCTTGCCCTCCTCACAAGAGTGGTAATGCTCATTCACCAATGACATTGGCACTATGTTGAAATGGCTAATGCAACATGCTCCCTTTCTTTTCCCTTAAAAGGCCCTCAGGAGAGCCCATGTATCTATTCAGAGGTGGGCAGGGCAAAGTTGGAAGCAAGGAGGGTAGGGGTAGAAGTTCCATGTGTGGTTTTCAAAAGAAAATGGAGGTACAAGCAGGGTATTTCTGTAGCCACCTTGGGAATTCTTGTGGATGATTGAGCCAAATTATGCCCAGTGTGTATGTCCTTGACATAGTAATGAGAGACAGTATGGACTATTGATAGTAATAATAGACCTGTGTTTAGAATTCTTGGATGATGTGCTAATCTGTGTTATTAAATAGCTTTGTACCCTAGGTCTGAATTTCATCTTTAGTAAACTGCACAATAATACTTATGCAATCTGCTTCACAGGGTTGATGTGATAAAAGTGCTTTGCAAATCATGAAGTGTTATAGAAAATTTGAGCATTTTTTCTTTTAACACACTTTATAAAGTACCTACTCTGTGCAAACCATTGTGCTAGGTGCTTGGTGATACAAAGATGAAAAACAGTTCTGTCTTTGGCCTCAAGGAACTTGTAACATAATAAAGAGAACTTAACTCAATTTCATTCAGTGTCATATATATTTATTAAGCACTACTATGTCCAAGTGGATGTAAACAGATACACACATACACACACACAGACAACTCTACCCTCAAGAAATTTTCATTCTACTGAAGAGGAGGCATACAGGGGAAGATGATAAATTGCCTGTCTATGTGATCAATATATGCTAAGTAATATGAAGAGGGAGAGAGGACCAACAATAAAGGTGAGGAAGGGGAGTGGTTAGTTCCCAGAGATTATGGCCCCTGTACTGAACCTTGAAATGAAATGTGAATGATAGAGGTGGAGATGAAAATTAATGTTAGGTGACTCACCTTATATAAATGCAAGGAAGTAGTAGAGCAAAGAACTGATTCAGAGAACTGCTAAGACCAATAGTAATAGAATAATAAGCATATGAAAAGAAATAATAAAGGAAACACTGCTAGAAACATGGCTTGTATTTATATTGTATAAGGGCTTTAAACATAAGGAGGATGCATTTGCATGGTACCCTTAGAGGCAATAAGGTGTCATTGAAGGTTTTTAACAGAGAAATTATATAATCTGACATATGATTTATGAAGATTACTTTGGCAGATGTGTGGATGATAGATTGGAGAAAGGTAAAAATTTTGGACTCTTTTGCTTGTACAGACAAAAGGTGATGAGTCCCTGACCTTTGATGGTGGAACTATAAATGAAATAAATCAGAGTAGATGTGAGAAGTGTGAAAACAGATTCAACGGGACTTGGCAGCTGCTGGCTTGTGGGGTAAGTGATACAAAAGAGTCCAAGAATAATTCAAGTTGATGAACCAGATAATAGTGACCAGATAATAGTGCTGTAGTCAACAGAAGTTTGGAGAAGACAATTGGGGTCTTGAAAAGATGCGTTCCATTTTGGATATGTTGAGTTGGAGAGGTTATTAACATACAGATCAGGAAAGGAAGGAAAGAGAAGAGAAGGGGACAGTAGAAGAAGGAATGGGAAAGGAGAAGAGGGAAGAGAAATAAATAGAATGGAGGGGAAGAGGAGAATAAGCATTTGTATGAGCACTGAGTGGAGAAATATGCAAAATAAGAATATCACTATGCAAAATTTGATGAAAGCAAAAGAGAAACTGACAAAATCCTTTAAGAAATATCAGAATGGGAGGAGCATCAAATTTTAGCTGGGATGGGAGTGTGAGTAATAGATGAGAAAAGAATCCATGTTGGCTCTAAGTTATATTGTGAAGAAAAGATATATGGAGATGAGAAAGAAGTATTTTGAAGGTATAAGAGATACCTTGTTTGAATGCATGAAGATAGGAGAGATCAGAAGAAAGTAAATTTATTTGTAATACAGAGCAAACTTGAATAATATTAATTAATAATATTAATAATTGACATATCTATGTTACCTTAAAGTATGCAAAATATCTTACAGATACTGTATCATTTTATTCTCCCAATAGCTCAGTGATATAAATACAACAGATATTCTTTTGCCTCATCTTATGAATGAAGAAACAAGGCTGAAAAAGAATAAATTATATGGCTAGTATCACATAGCTGGTAGCTGAGACAGGAGTATAACTCGGATATTCCTGACGCCCAGTATACCATGCCCTACTGCAAAATTGGAGGCATGATGGGGGAAGATATGGGAGAGAGCAGATTGGAGGAGGGAATATCCAGTGAGACTGCTATCTTGGGGTGGTGGGTAGGGGAAAAATGGGGAGAAAATTTGTAACTCAAAATCTTGCAGAGATGAATAATATAAATGAGAAGTTAATGAAGCATTTGATATAAGTAAAAAAAAGAAAGAAATGAGGAGCAGACAAACTTCATAATAACCTGGAGAGACTAATATAAAGTGAGGCTGAGTGAGGAGAGTGGAACCAGGAGAACATTGTACACAGTTACAGACAAATCGTATCTGATGACTGACTGATAAACTGGGCTCATCTCTCAATGGAAGAGTATAAGACAACTCCAGAGGAATCACAGTTGAAAAGGCTATCCATATGCAGAGAAATATTTACTGTTTGAATGCAGATTGAAACAAAATACTTGCTCTCCCTCTCTCTTTTGTTTTCTTTTGTTTCTTCTTTCTCACTGTTCACTCCATTGGTTATAACTCTTCTTTACAACTTGACTAATGTTTAATGTGAAGGTATTTGTAGATCCTATATTTGATTGGATACTGCAATGAGGAGAGAGGGTGGGAGAGGGAGGGGAAGAAAATTTTGGAGTAAACCAAAAGTAAATAAATTGATTTTTTTAAAAGGGAAAAAAATAAAAATGAGAAAAGTTCATTAAATTTGGCAATTAAAGGGTCACCAGTGTCCTCATAAGGGCAGTTTCACTAGGATTATAGTGTCAGAGTCCAAGACTTCAAGGGGTTGAAAAATTCAATGTAGACAACTTGAATTTAGCTCTGGAACTGAAGGAAAGTTGTAGGACAATGACTGGATGAAGATAGCAAGATGAAGAGGGTTTTATTTATGTTTTATTTTAGAATAAGGGAGTGCTGAGTATATTTGAAGGCAGCAGGGAAGGATTCAAATATAAAAAATAAAGATATTGAAGATGGAAAAGAATAATCAATGGAAACAAGATGAAGGTAGAGATAAGAAATGATGAGATCAAAGGGACAAATAGAACTTTGGCAAGTAACAAATCTATTATATCCTTCATGTCTGAAGAAAAGGAGGAAGAGTGGTTTGGCATAATGGCTAGGATATTGAACTTGGAGTCAGAGATACCTGGTTTGGAGTAGTGTCCTTAAGACAGATGTGCTGTGTGACTTGGGGCCAATGATTTAATCCTGTTCATTCTTACTTTCCTCATTTGTAAAACAGGGATGCTGTACTATGTCACTTGCCTTACTGATATTGTAAGGTTAAAATGGATGGACTATAGCTCTGTAAGTGGTACAGTTTCACTGCAGCCAAACGTTTGTGTTTGGGGAGGCAGGAGATAATGTTAGGCAGAGGCTTTTATGAAGAACTTGAAGGCAGATTCAAAAATTTATACCTAAGTATATCATGGTCTTCCCTACTTTTCTAGACAGGGCTGAGGTGGTGAGAAGTAACTATGAGAATTTTATACTTATATATTCATACCCATAAGAATTAAGTTACACAGAACACAAACACAAATATATAAAATATTCAATTAAAAGCTATAAAATGAAGCTATAAAATGGAAGCAACTCTGAATTGGAGTCATTTTATAGTAGCATCTTATATTTTGCCCTGAAGGTCAGTCAGCCTTCTGAGATTCTATCAAGCCAGGATGGATTAAGAATTCCCCAAACATGAGCTCCCTAGGGAATCTACACTGCCTCTAGGTCCCTGAAGGTGGAATGTTTGAACAGTTAGTACTAGTGATTGCTTCATTGGTGTACTGAGAAAGGTATAAGGCCTGAGGTGAAAAAGGGGACTATGTAAGGCCTTCTAGAATGACCCAATACCATCATTATCATGCCGCAAACCATGCTGATAAATATCCCAAATGGCTACTAGGTCAAGTCTAACCTAGCATTGGATCAAGTCATAACCAGTTTGGGCTAAGATTTTTTCTTCTTCTATTTCCTAATGATATATACTTCTACCAGATGAATTTTTATACTGTCTACATTATATCCTTTCCTCTGTGTCTTCCATATACTTATTCCCCTTGATCTTCAGAGACCAAAGGAGAGATACCTGTCAAAAACATGGGGATCATTCTTCTTTTTTATCTTCTGTCTATTTAAATCTTGACCAACCTTCAACACCTACCTGATGTCCCACCACTTATTTGTACTTATTTATTATATATTTATTGTACATATAGATATTCATATTTATCAGTTGTCTTTCCCATTAGATTGTAAGCTCCTTGAGAGTCAATATTATTTCATCTTTTTTTGTATTTTTGTCCCCTATACTTAGCATATAGTAGGTACTTAATAGATGTTTGTTAACTGATTGAAGGATTACACTTGTTCTGGTTTTCCCTAGAGGGCAAATTTGTTGAAAGCATATAGAGGAATATTTAGTCTGATATAAGGAAAAAACTTTCTAACTATTTGGCTCAAAAGTGGAATAAGTGCCTCTACCAAACCTCTGATTTGGTAGATTTGGCCAAGTCAAGGCCAAATGACTAGTTATGGGTAATAGTTTCATCTGTATTCCTGTCCATGTATGTGTTGGACAAGATAATACTTTGAGGTTTTTTTTAAGTATATTTTTGATTATGATTCTGTGGAGGCACCTGTTCATCAAACAGGTTAGAGACAGAGTTCATGACACCAGTAACAAATCTTTGATAGTTGAGACTAAAGATTATATAATTTCTCAGTAATTTTATACATTTTTAAAAATACAACTGTAATACCTGAAGTGTTAAGCTTATAGATAGAGATTACTAATAGGTTTATATTGTGACCTACTTCTTGCATTGAATTTTGTATTTATTTTGTATTTAGAATTGGAGTTATATAGACCTGAATAGTGACCATGAACAAGTTATTTAACCTCTTTGTGACAATTTCCTCATGTAAAATATAGAGTTTGGCCATGATGGCATCTCAGTTCCAGTTATAAATGTATGACCTTATTTTCTACCTAAATTGCTTTGATTTGTACTTGACTCTAGGTTCTGACTTAATGATCTGTTCTCTCCCCTGATCTATGTATTGCTGGGTTCTTGATTGTTTGCCCTTTTCCTGGTTTGTCACATAGACTAAGCCTAGGGATGTGCTGGAACCAGTTCATACCGCTTTGTCGGAAGAAAACCCATTGTTAAATTATCAATGTGAGCATTTTACACCTCAGAAATCAGTAAATGTTACAAATCAGGGCTTGATTTATTGTTTTGTTCATTATGTAGACTATGAAAGGATAGAAAATGCAGATACTTAAAAGTGTATGTTTGCTTTGTTTGTTTGAAGAGTGTCTGTTGTTAAGCATTTATTAATATCTCTGTACTAGTCCCCCAACTTCCACTTACTTCTTGGCATTCCTCATATTGCTTCCACCATCCTATCTATATTTCTCCTATAACTTTAGAATTGTCCGGGCAAGGCACATTTTCCCAGTCTGTTTTTTCCCATTTTTGCCAGTGATTGAATTGCTATGACGCTGATAGAGATAACCCATATAAGAGGATGATCTTGTATTCAGAAAGCCTGATTTTCCTAGCAAAGAGACTACTTCAAATACAGTTATATTTTGATCATATTTTTCTCACCTGTTGCTCTTTAACTGAATACATAGTTTATTAATTGATGGAATTACTTTTTCCTCTTCAAATGATCTAATTACTTCCTTTTCCATTCTCTTTCTCTCTGGCTTTGGTCTTACTGCTCCAGTGTTGAACTTCTGAATCAAGAGAGTCTCTTACTCCCCCATACTCTCCCACATGTATTCCTTGACATTTGCCTATTTATCTTTGTGCTACTTAATACAACTTACTGTAAGTCTCCTTATCTCTCTTTCTTCCTCTTTCCTAGTATATCTTTCTTTTCTCTTTCAGGTATCATTCCTTATTGTTAATCTTCAAGTAGATCAAGAGCAATAAAAGCCAAGCAAAGATGAAGGACCAAATCCTCTGGTGAGACTTGTGCCCTTTGACCTGGTGCCCTTTGACCCAGAGGAAAGTCTGAGCCCTAGCTGAACTCTCAGTTTCCTGATAGAGGCAAGTCAGCCACCACTGCCTTTCCAAGTCATTATTGCTGTCAGATGGAAGTGGGCTTTAAACATTTCATTCAGATCGATTTATTCAAAAGTGTTTAAGGTTCAGCAAAGTTTACTACCACTGATGTGGTTGGGGACCCTTTACAGTTTATCATAATGTTTGATCAGTTGCAATGGGATATAAACCCAGGTGAAATCAAGGGAAGAGGAAAAAAAATTAAAACTTTGATTCTGTGTTTTTCATCCTGCTCCCTCTCCTCTCTAAAGGTGAAATTGTTTGTCTGCCACTTGTGGTTAGCCAGAGAGTCAGGGAGAGGATTTTCACAAGAGAACTGTTTCTATAACACTCTGGGTGGGTTAAAGTTTATGAAGATTTTAAATCTTTTCTCCTAGCTTGAATTATCTCTGATTTTTGCCCAGCCCTGTCTCCAAAGAAAGCAATAAGCCTGTCAAAGGAGGAATTAATTAAGCAAATCAATCAGTCAGTTTTATTAAGGAATTACAAAGCCCAAGTGGAGCATTAATTATTCAGATAATGGGACATCTCTGAGCCTTTCTTTTCAATTATTGATAAGCTGCTATCTATCATCCTGACTGCTTTAGTACTGATTTAGTTGTGAATGAAGCCAGGTCATTCAACCATAGCATATGCTAGTTATGAGAGTTGCAGGGACACTGGGAGTAGTGAGGGGACTCTGGGCCTTCTGTCCTTCTGGTGAGATTGCAGTCATTAACCACTGCAAATTGTGGGGTTCTGCTCTGACACAGAGAAACCTGTATATAACTGCCATATAAGCAGCAAAGACATGATCATGATGTTCTATGAGGTCATGAAGCCATTGCTTTCTCTTCTTTCCTCTTTTTCAAAATGTGTATTTCCCCGGGACCTTATAAGACACCTCTCCTAATTAGAATAATTCAGACTATAAAGCAAAACATTTTTTTAAATTAGATGGCAGAAAAGGGAAGAGAGAATGTGGTACTCAGCCTTAAGATTAAGGAAACTAATTTTCTAACTCATAATATGGAGGGAGCAGGGCTAGTAAGGTGGAGGAGGCCATATTCAACCAGAGGATCACAAATGCTGGGATAAAACTCCGGAGTATGTTTGTATGGATTGTTTTTGGTCTAGAACTTTGATTTTTACCACTGTAGGAGAACTCTTCCAGGTGTCAAGATTCCATCCACAAATGCAAATCAACAAGTCACCTGTAATTTAAAACCTTAAAAGATTTGCCAGGTACACTAAAAAGTTTAGTGACTTTCCCATAACATGCACTGTGGATAAGAGATAGGAATTCTAAAAGGCCAGCCTCCTTCACCTATGCAACTCTTCCTATGAAAGCATATAGATGTACAAATGTAGATATACACCCATGAGTATGAAAAATATCTATAATTCCATCTGATTGGGGAACTCCTTGTGCCAGAACTCTCTCCAACTAAGAGGAGCTCAAGTGTTTCAAGATCCATAGATAAGTTCTAGGGAATTCCCTGAGGCACATAGAACAGGGGAATTAACTAGAATCACAGAGTTAACTGTGATTAAGTGTCAAAGACATAAATGAAACAGAGGTCTTCCTGATCCCATGCCAGTATTATATTCACTGTGACTTGGTCAGGGTGTAGATTGGAGCCTGGCTTAATAGCTAGAGGATAGACCTTAAAGTCAAGAAAACCTACATTAAAATTTTATCTCTGACAGCTCTAAGATAAGGGGCAAACTACTTAATCCTAACTTTAATCAGCAGGAAAAAATTTAAGACTATAAAGAGAAGTTACTGATCTTGTGGGTGGAGGGAGTTTCCAAATGATGAGATCATAGGTCATTCCCCCAAAACAATGAAATCATAGGTCCAGACCTAAGTATGTGCCCATGTATATTTATTTTCACAGTGGCATGAGTGAACTTGATGTCAGATATAAAAAAGTCCTTGGCCAACTATTACCTCATTTTGTGTCAGGAGTTCAGGCATTTAGCTAATGAAACATTTTTTAATCTTTATGAAGCAATCCAGCATTCTTCTGGAAGAAGTAAGTAGATGCAAAAAATTTCAGTGTAGCAAGGGGATCATGGCAATAAGGAAAATAAATAGGCACTTGGAGCTTTATAAATCATCAGAAGTCTCAGGGAATCCAGGAAAAATCTGAAGGACCTACCAAGTACTAAAGATAATCCAGTGAGAAAGAATGGAATATTGATGGAGAATGGAGGAATGAAGGAACAGAGGGAAAGGGCCAGGGGTTTTGATGGACGTCAGAGAAAAAGACAGTTTGGGAAATTTGTCTAATTCTTGATATGGTGTTTCATCTATATTTAATCCTGAGTTTACTGACTAGACTAGAGGTAAATATAGTCCCTCTTTTTTAGAGCCTTAAGCCAAATACTATATCCCTAAATATGCATCTCAATGTTTGAAAAAGGAGGCACATTTTGTAAAATTCTTCAGCAACTTTTCAGAGTTTTATAGGCTGAAATCAATTCTCCCCCCAGACTTAACATATTTACTCATAAGGACTTTGCCATGAACTATTTTAAGTGGTAGGTCTTTATGTCATTCCCTGAACTGTATTATAAATTTCTTGTAGACAAGGATAGTGGCTTCAACATCTTTGAATGACAGACACAAAATAGTGTAACCCAAAGCTCTTTGGGTGAGATATGAGACTTATGGTTCAGCTGAGTTATCTGACTGCCAAAAGGAGATCTCTTTCACTCCATATTGTCTGGTATATATTCTCTTGTGTATATTTTCTCTGATGTTTGTTTTGCTATAATTTAAGTAAATGGGTTTGTTGTTTTTTTCCTCTTTCTTTTTATATGTTCATTGTAGAACTGGTATTCGGTGTGAAAGGGTTCAAACCTTGGAAACCTTAGAATATAAACCTGCTTCCCCTAAGTAATCAAACACCAATCAGAAGTTAGAATGAATCTGAAAATCCCATCCTCTAGATGAAACATATTTAAGGGAGCAGATATAATTTTATCTTGATACCCTTTCTCTCTGAGGAAAGCAGACTGGTCACATCTCTGACTCCAATTGCCTGCTTACCTTCCTGGCAAGAGGTAGTTTCTAGTGGAAAAGGGTGAAGGAAGATGAGGCTAGAGATGACATTTCCATGCCACATGTTGGGGGGCAACCCTTGTTATACTAGCACAGAGCCTTTCTCTCAGGAAGGACCCAATATATATTAATTAGTTATAAATATGGAAGTTTGGTCCTGAGCTAGAAGTCACAGATAGAACTCGGAGGTCTCTTCCATCAGAAAACCATTCTGATCTCCCTGATTCTCAGTGATTTCTCCCTCCAGAAATTTTTTTGTACTTAGTTATTTGTTCAAATATTGTATCCCAAAGGTAGACTATGAATTTCTTGAGGACAAGAGTTGTTTTACTTTTTGTGTTTGTATTCTTACCACCTGGCAATGGGTCTGACACGTAGTAGTAGTTGGTCCATAAATACTGATGCAATTAAATTATGGGGAAAAGCACAAATAATTTTTTAAAATAAAATAAAGGAAATTCAAATATTTTCCTTTAATATTTAATATCTTTAAAGCTATTTTTTGGAATGATTATGGTAATGAGCTCCAAAAGTTGTTCATGGTATCTGCGTACTTGAAAATGTATATTGCATTAGTCCTAAAAAGTCTTGTTTTCCATATTCTCCTTAACATTGTCACTATCCAAGCCTACTTTAGCACTTGATTGACATAAATATGATTATTGCATTGTTACAGTGACATAGGACAAAGTAATGCTTATAGGTTGTGGAGTTGGGATTGAGAGATCTAGGGACAGACTCAGAGTGATATGGAGTTAGGGATAAAAATTGCTTGACCACATGGTAGGGTACTACAGGATAGTCCTTTAGGAAGAACCTGAGGTTCAGAAGCCAGTTATTTATCTAGAGTAGAGTGCAATTTACATGCCAAAAGAAAGAGCTAGGCCATGATTCAATAAAATCATTAGCAAGTACTTAGTAAACATTTACTTTTAATAAAGAACTATGCTAAGCAACAAGGATACAAACATAGAAGTTAGTCTTCTCCAAGAAATGTTCCTTCTATTGGGTAGACACAGCTCACATACAGAAGTGGTGGTCAAAGAAGGGAGTTCATATAGTCTGGCAGACTGGTGAAATCTATGGAATCTTCTCTCTTTCTGTACATACACACACACACATATACACATATACATGCCTTTATGCATATATATGTATATATATATAATTGAAGAAAATGCTAAATTTTGGTTAGAGGTTAATGACAATAAAGATGTACTTTTTTTCCCATCAGAGTTCACAGACTCCCTCAAAACTGCCCACAGACTAAGGTTCATTGACCCCAAATTAAGAACCTCTGATCTAGGTAGTCAAATGGGGCTATATGAGTAGTTATAAGTGTAAATGGTAGATGGCTAAATGAGAAGAAAAATAACCTGAGGTTATGGGACCTGCTAGAAATAGTGGTTTAAATGAGGATGGATTCATCCTCCACTCCAGAAAGCCAGGGCCTAAGGTACCTCAGAATCAGGTGATCAAATTGGAATAAAAAAAAAAAAGAGCCAGGGTCAAAGTAAACAATAAATAAATTAGATAAACAAAAACCAGGAAGACACAAAGACCAAATGCAAATCCAGGATGGAGATCCAGATTTAGGAATCAGGAAATCTACCATAACTGAAGGATGAGTGGCAGTTGCCAGTCATCAGAACCAGAGAAGGAACATGGTAAGTGAGATAGTCCTGTTAACTCAGGCTCAGGGTTCTGTTTTCTGTGAGGGTAGGGATAAATCCTGAAGTGACTAGAAATCAGCTTAGAAGATATTTGATAATACTTTCCAGAGTGGCACTTATTTTAAAATGTATAATGGTGATTGTCTTTTTGTATTATGTGACTTATCTCCCTTGCATTGTAAATCCCTAGAGGACAATAGGTTATATAGTATAGTTCCTCATGTCCACCACAGTGCTTTTGCACATAGCAAGGTTTTAAAGAGAATAGAACCAGAGAATTGTCTTGAGTACTATGAAGTAAAATTATCTTGCCCAGCACTACCTAGGTAAGATTTTATCAGATTATATCAGAAACAAAACTTGAACCCAGGTCTGCCTAATTTTGTGGTCATCCATTATGCCATGCTCTCCCCTTTATAAATACCAAACATAAATTGATTGAATGAACAAGCCAATAACCCAAAAGGCATTGAGCCTCTTGTATGGAAACAACTGAATCTCTTTTGTTTCTACATGCTTCTGTATCATATACTGTATTAAAATAAGTGTAGACATTCCAGACATTTTGATTTTAATTGATGTGTTTTTCACTCTACAATAAAAAGTGGATGCATATACTGCTGGTATTGGCCTACCCTTTTTGCTTAAATACAGTTTCTACAACTTACATTTTTTTTTAAAGCAATTGGGGTTAAGTAACTTGCTCAAGGTTACACGGCTAGTCATTATTTATGTGTGGGTGCTCATTTTCCGAGGCCGGATTTGATCTCGTGTCATCACAACTCCGAGGCCGGCGCTCTTACTCACTGTGCCACCTAGCCGCCCCTTTAGGGCAATTGCGGTTAAGTAACTTGCCCAAGGTCACATGGCTAGGTTTTTGTTTGTATGTGTTAGGTGTCTGAGTTCAGATCCAAACTCAGATCCTTCTGACTCCAGGGCCAGTACTGTACTCACTGTGCCACCTAGCAGCCCTGAACTTACATATTTTTTAACAGCTACACTGGAACTTTAGCATAACCCTCTTTACTATGTTCTGATTTCTGGGGTGGTTTGCCTAGGCTTCCAGTCTAACAGAGATTTAATTTACCATAGTATCCAAAAATTTTATTACAATATCATTGTTTTACACCTATAACAAGGCTCAGAAGGGTAATTCAATACATGTTTCCTGCTAGTAGGGTGACTGAAGAAATCATAACCACATATGACAGTATATAACAATAAATGCTATGCTCTTTCCACCCAGAGCTTCACTATTGCCTTTCCCTCTAAGAATATAGAACTATAGCATCAAAGTTGTAACCAAGTTTCTGTTATACTTTGTTTTTCAGGAAGTTTGGCAAAGAGGTCAAATAAAATCAAGGAAAAAGAATTGTTTTGGTTTCTGCCATTTGCTTAAAATGTGAAGTGTCTTCTCTCCTGCTTTTCCACTACAATTCTGTCCCACGAGTGAAGAATATGCCATTCCTTGTATCTCTGTCACCATTTTTTATCTTCCAACCGGGGCACACACTTGTCCTCTGACAGTCTCCTTCCTGTTCTTGCCTTGGGCTCTGGCCAGCTGATTATCACTCTTCTTGCCTGACACCACTCTGCTTTAATTCTGACTTGTAGAAAATATATCTGTTGT
The DNA here is from genome assembly GCA_011680675.1 of Gymnobelideus leadbeateri. Lineage (NCBI taxonomy): Eukaryota > Metazoa > Chordata > Mammalia > Diprotodontia > Petauridae > Gymnobelideus > Gymnobelideus leadbeateri. The sequence continues at coordinate 27,353 of WOXC01003370.1, forward strand.
TGGGGAGGGGGAGAAGAGCAAAGAAGAAAGAAAGCTAATTTTGAGCCTCAGAATTGCACTCAAAGTTTAATGACTTTCCTAGTCAGGGGACTTCTCTGACTCATGTAGCACTGGTAACAGAACCTGCTTCATTCTTTCTTGGAAGCAAGTAGCATGGGTAGCTTTGGCCCAATGTAAAGTTTGCCACTAATTCTCTATGCTTTTATGTCTGCCAACTGGTTAATGTCTGTCAGCTATCAGCAAATTACTCTATTATGCCTCTCTGGTCACTTGGTCTTTTAACTTTAAACTAATAGTTTGTTCACCAACTATTACTGCTACTAGGATATGATAGAGTAGACACCAGCATAATATGCCACGTTTTCAAGTTTTATTGGTTAAAAACCCTTCATCAGGAAAGAAGTCATCAGTTAAATAAATAAACAAGTAGGTGAGAAATTTGGAGCAGCAAAAGGGGAATAAATTATTTATTTTTAATAGTTGATAGATATCCAAAATGGTACTGAATCAGGCATTTAAGCCATTCAAGTTTCTTATATCACCATCTTGAGCAAGTTCCATTCAGGATGGGATGGAATAGTATTCTTAATCAGTCAATGAAAATTTGTGAAGCACTATACCACATACTATGCTATGTTCTGAGGACATTAAAAGAAACAAACAAACAAAAATATCCCCTGCCCTCAAGGAGCTCATAATCTAATGGGAGACACAACAAACAAGCAAACATACCAACAAGCTATATACATAATAAATAGAAAATAATTAACAGAGGGAAAGCACTAGAATTAAGGAGGATTGGGAAAGTCTTCCTGTAAAAGATGGGATTTTAGTTGGTACTAAATTCAGGGAAGACAGTAAGTAGAGATGAGGAGGAAGAGCATTCCAAGCATGGGAGTACAGCCAAAAAGAATGCCTAGAGCCAAGAGATGCAGTGTATATTTGTAAAACAGTAGGAAAACAGTCATTGGATCAAAAAGTATTGGGTAGGGAATAAGGTGTAAGAAGACTGGAAAGACAGGAGGAGGCTAGGTTGTGAAGGCTTTTGGATGCCAAACAGGATTTTTTATTTATTCCTAAAAGCATAGAGAGCCAATGAAATTTATTGAGTGTGCATGTGTGTGTGTGTGTGTGTGTGTGTGTGTATGTGTTTGTGTATGACACAAGTGGATGTGCACTTTGGGAAAATCACTCTGGTGACTGAATGGAGGATAACTTAGAATAGGGATAGACTTGAGGCAGACGGACCCATCAGCGGGATATTTTAATAGTTTATGTATGAGGTCATAAGGGTCTATACCAGGGTATTGGCACAATTACAGGAGAGAAGGGTATATTTAAGAGATGTTACAAAGGTGAAATTGACAGGCCTTGGTAACAGACTGGATATGGGATTGAGTATGCCTTCTAGGTTGTGAGTCTGAGGCACTGGGAAGATGATGATGCTCTCTATAGTATTAGGGAAGGTAAGAACTGAGGAAAGTTTGAGAGAAAGATGATGACTTAAGCTTTGGACATGTTTTAAGATATCAATTATACATCTAGTTCAAGATATGTGAAGATCAGAGAGAGGTTAGGGCAGGGTAGGTAGATTTGAGAATCATTAGTATAGAGATGGTGATTAAATCCATGGGAACTGATAAGATCACCAAGTGAAAAAGTATAGTGGGAGAAAAGAACAGGGTCCATGATTCAACCCTGGGGGACACCTACATTTGGAGGGCATAATCTGGAAGAGGATGCAGTAAAGGAGACTGGAGAACTAGGAGAGAGTGGTATCCTTGAAAACCTAAAATAAACAGATTATGAAAGAGGACAGAGTGATCAACAGCATTATTATCTAGTAGTGTTATCTGTTTATATGCCAGTCTGAATAACTTGGTCTCTAATATAAAAGCTAGTTTTGAGAAAGCAATTTTTATTGGAACCATCCAAAATTATCCAACTGTTACCTACACTGGGAAATATATTTATCAATTCCATCACAAAACATTTGATAATGATGGAAATAAAATATGAAGAGTCAAAAAATTCCAGATAACCTATCAATTCACAGCCTAAGTTTTCAATTCTCTTAACTTGTGTTGACATGGATATTGACCAAAATTTTCAAATTACCAGGGAAATACTCCTATAATATCACCAACAAATCTTCTTACTAGGTTCACTCAGGATTGCTTTTCCTCATCTTGAGGTACTGAGTACAAAGATCTTTTTATTATACAGTCAAAAGATTTGATTTCAAGTAGTACTAACTGGGGGCAGCTAAATGGCGCAGATGATAAAATGCTGGAGTAGAAATCAGTATTAACTTCAATTCAAATCCTGCCTCAGATAGTTACTAGGCATATAAGATCCTGGTCAAGTTATTTGATCTTTCTTAGCCTCAATTTTCTCATCTGTAAAATAAGGATAATAGTAATACCTGCCTCACAGGGCCATTGTGAGGATTAAATGAAAGAATTTGTATAAAGCATTTTGGCATCACTAACGTTATTGTCTTGTGACAGTAAGTCATTTAGTCTCTCTTAACCTCAGTATTCTCTTTTTAAAAAGGGGGCAGGAGGAATGAGAACCATAGGAATATTTACGCCATGGTTTGAGAAAAGTACCTTGTAAAAACAAAGACCTAGGGGCGGAGCCAAGATGGCCAACAGCACTTCCAAGGTGCTCTGCCCCACACCACCTCCAAACAATGTGAAAAGGGAATCTGAACAACTTCTGGAGCCCCAGCACCCACAGAATGACACAGAGAAGCCAACCTCCTGCTGAGGACAGCCTAGCAACCCTGCAGGGAATGGCCAGCTCAGTGCTCTGAGAGTGGGAAGCACAGCGCACTGGGAAGTGACAGCACAGCACTCTGGGAGCCGTGTCCAGGCCCCATGAGCCGCAGTTTTAGCCCCAGGGTGGCCAGACCAGCAGCTGGCTGGAGTGTCCCCAGAACACTAGCAGTTGTGGTAATTCCAGAACTATCAGCACAGATATGCCTAGGACAAAGTGAGAGGTTAGTGCCCTATGGACTTTGGGACCAGTATTTGGGGAATGGTCAGGCTTCCTCCCCTGGGGGCAAAAAGCTGCTGAGCAAACTTGGCACAGAGGCCATTTTGCTGCGTCAGTGGCAGCTCCAGCTCCTGGTCTGCGAACTGTAGAGAGATCCAGCAATCAGTGTGGGGGTCACTGGTAAGAGGTAAGGGGAGGGGAAGAACAGGAAGGCAAAAAGGCAAAACCCTATTCTCATTGAATTTGGCTCAGGGAGAGAATCACATACATACTAAATGGGATATCTCACCCTGCAAGAGAGTAGGGGGAAGGGAGATGAGAATGGGGATGATGGAGGGGAAGGCATTCTAGGGGGAGGGGAGTTTGGATGTACCCACTTTCGAAGAGGGACAGGATCAAAGTATGGAATGGACCAGGTAGGGGGTGGGATGGATGGGAGGGAAATATAAGCAGTCTTTTACAATATATCTACTATGGTAATGTTTTGCATAGCTATACATGTACAACACATACTGAATTGCTTATCTTCTCAGAGGGAATGGGTGACAAGGGAGGAAGGGAATGGATCTGAAATTCAAAATCTTAAAATTAAATATTTCAAATGTAAAAAAAAGACCTAAATGAAGGTGAATTGTTATTCTTAATAAGGAATAATGAGAATAGAGGAAAATGAGACAACAAATTGCCATGATACCAAAGTATTTACATCTTGCTAACAAAGATGCTTATTTATTAAGTCTATTGTAAAGCCAAGCAGGAGTAGCTTTCTAAAGTACTGCTACTGTGAACAGCTTTTCATGGTTCTGATTACACAGCATAGTGAATTTTCTATTTATTTAGTAACAAACTGAGACAAAAATTCAAAATAAACAAAATACCGTATTCACAACGTTACAACTTATCAACTTAACACTAAAATGGCCACATAGTTTTCACCACAGTGGTCGCATAGTTTTAAGCAAAGTACATTCATTTAGTAACTCAATCATTCAATCACCCTTAAGGAGGCCTTAAGGGAAACAAAGTACAAAGGTCAAGGTTCTCCACCCATGGGGTGTAATTAAATTACAATATCATCAGTCAGTATTCTCTTAAGGGGTAGTGGAAAATACGAAGGCCATCCACCACTAGGTCACAAGTAAGTTACAATTTCATCAGTCACTACTCAGTACCCATGGAGAGGTCTTTTTGTCTTGACTCAAGGCAAGCTCTCAGCTTCCATCGTTCTTCTTCCATGGTCCCAGCTTCTGTCCAAATCTAATCCTTTGCCACCTGAATTCAAAGGCAGACAGCTCCTAGTTCCTTGTCCAGCTCTCCATGTAGTTCCTACTCCACACTGAAGCCCACAGTGTCCAGTCCACCTAAAGTTCTTCACAGTTTCTGTTCCTGGGAAGAGAAAACTTAAAAGAGCCACAGCAATATCTACACACATCAAGCTTAGCAGAATCACAATATTCATATACATGGTCAGCCCTCTCATCTCAATTCACTTTCTGCTTGTGAAATCCACATAGACCCAAAATAGACAAAGTACTGACACCATAGTCAAGCTTCCTATGCCAGCTCCAGCTGGCCCTGTAAGTCTTCAGCAGGAGTTTGCCTGGCTCTCAGAAGAAGCTTCACCACCACAAATTCTGTTCTCAAAATCAAAATCACTTTATCCAGCTCCATTCTCAAAATCAAAATCACTTTATCCAGCCTCCATGTGGCCTTCTCCAAGAAATTCTGTCTCAGTTCTCAATTCTTATTTCACTTCTCAGTTCTTCTCAATTCTCAATTCAGTCTTCAGTCCAGCAGTAGCAGCCCAGCCTCCAGATGCTTGAGGAGAGAAATTCTCTCTCTCTCTCTCTCTCTCTCTCTCTCTCTCTCTCTCTCTCTCTCTCTCTCTCTCTGTGTGCATGTCTCTGTCTATACCTCTCTCTGTCTCTGTCTCTCTGTGTCTCTGTCTCTGTGTCTCTGTCTTTCTCTCTGTGTCTCTCTCTGTGTCTCTCTCTGTGTCTCTCTCTGTTTCTCTCTTTCTGTCTCTCTCTCTGTCTCTCTCTGTGTCTCTGTATTCTGTCTTTGTCTCTGTCTCTGTCTCATTCTCTCTCTCTCTGTCTCTCTCTCTCTCTGTCTCTCTCTGTCTCTCTCTCTCTCTCTCTGGCAGCATATGTTCTCCCTCCACAAGGCTTACCCCAAGAAATTCTGACTCTCAGAGCTGAAGTTTTTCCTTATATATTGTATTAACTCCTCCCTGTCCAGCCCCTTCCTGTTGCATCAGTATCAGGGGTTCATACCTTCTGTTTCTTTTTTGTTTTTAATAAATAAATTTATCTATTTTTGGTTTTCAACTTTCATTTTGACAAGGTTTTGAGTTACAGTTTTTCTCCCCATATTTCCCCTACCACCACCCCAGAATAGCAAGCCTACTGAATATCCCTCCCCCCAATCTGTTCTCTCTTTTATCCTCCACTCCCTCCCTAACTTTCTAGTAGGGCAAGATAGATTTCTATACCCCAGTACCTGTGTATTTTATTTCCCAGTTGCATGTAAACAACAACAACAACAACAACAACAACAACAACATTTTTTTAAACATTTCTTTTTAAAATTTTCAGTTCCAGATTTTTTTTCCTTCTTCCCTCCTCACCTGCCCCCACTGTGAAGATAAGCAATTCAATGTAGGTTGTATATGTGTAGGTACCCAAATCATTTCCATAGTAGTTATATTGTGTAAAACTAACTATATTTCCCTCTATCCTATCCTGCCCCCAACTTATTCTACTTTCTTCTTTGGTCCTATCCCTTTTCAGAAATGTTTGCTTCTAACTACAGTCTCCCCCAATCTGCCCTCCCGTCTATCATCCCCCCTCTTATCCCCTATGCCCTTATTTTCCTATAGGGTAAGATACCCAGTTGAGTGTGTATGTTATTCCCCCCTTAAGCCAAATTCAATGAGAATAAGGTTGACCCATTCCCTTTCACCTTCATGCTCTTCCCCTCCATTGAAAGATTTTTCTCTTACCTCTTTTATATGAGATAATTTACCCTAATCTATCTCTCCTTTTTTCCTTCTCCCAATAAATTCCTCTCTCACCTCAATTATTTTTTTAGATATCATTCCTTCATATTCAACTCATCCTGTACCCTCTATGTATACATGAATATACATATACCCATACTCTCATATATATTTATATACACATACAGCCTCCTAAACATACACACACACACACACACACACACACACACAAACACACACACACATATATATATACATATATATATATATATACATACATATATATACATATATATATATATATAAAATTCCCTTCAACTATCCTCACAGTGAGAAAAGTCTTATGAGTTACAATGACCATTTTTCCATGTAGGAATGTAAATAGTTCAACTTTAATAAGTTCTTTATGATTTCTTTTTCCTGTTTACTTTCTCATGCTTCTTTGAAAGTCAAATTTTCTGTTCAGCTCTGGTTTTTTCATCAAGAATGCTTGAAAGACTTCTATTTCATTGAATGACCATATTTTGCCCTGCAGCATTATACTCAGTTTTGCTATGTAGGTGATTCTTGGTTTTAACCCTAGCTCCTTTGACTTCCAGAATATCATATTCCAAGCCCTTCAATCCCTTAATGTATAAGCTGCTAGATCTTGTGTTATCCTGATTGTGTTTCCACAAATACTCAAGTTGTTTCTTCCTAACTGCTTGTAATATTTTCTTCTTGACCTGGGAACTCTGGAATTTGGCTATAATATTCCTAGGAATTTTCTTTTTGGGATCTTTTTCAAGAGGTAATTGGTGAATACTTTCAATTTCTATATTGCCTTCTGGTTCTAGAATATCGGGGAAATTTTCTTGAAAGATGGTGTCTAGGCTTTTTTTTATCATGGCTTTCAGGTAGTCTAATAATTTTTAAATTATCTCTCCTGGATCTATTATCCAGGTCAGTTATTTTCCCAATGAGATATCTTACATTGCCTTCTATTTTTTCATTTGTTTGGATCTAATCTTGAAGGAGTTCACTCTTCAGTGAGTTTTCGAAATTTCTTTTCCATTTGGCAAATTTGACTTTTAAAGGCATTCTTCTTCTCACTGGACTTTTGAGCCATTTGCCATTTGAGTTAGTCTATTTTTAAGGTGTTATTTTCTTCAGTGTATTTTTGGGTCTCCTTTAGCAGGCTGTTGACTCGCTTTTCATGATTTTCTTGCATCATTCTCATTTCTCTTCCCATATTTTCTTCCACTTCTCTTACTTGATTTTCAAAATCCTTTTTGAGCTCCTCCATGGATTGTAACAAATTCATATTTTTCTTGGATGCTTTTTTTTTTTTAAGCAATTGGGCTTAAGTAACTTGCTCAAGGTTACATGGCTAGTCATCATTTGTGTGTGGGTGCTCATTTTCTGAGGCCGGTTTCGATCTCAGGTCATCCCAACTCCTAGGCTGACACTCTTACTCACTGTGCCACCTAGCCACCCCATTCTTGCATGCTTTTGATGCAGGAGTTCTGACATCACTGTCTTCCTCCCACTCCATGCCTTGATCCTTTTTATCCCCAAAAAAGGAATCTATGATTTGATTATGTTTCCTGGGCTTGATCATTTTTGTAGCCAATTACTTGACTTTTGAGCTCTTTACCATGGTCGAACTCTCCTTCTAGAATGGAGAGCTTTATCCCAAATCATTGGGGTTTTTGTAGCTGCTGGAGTTGGTTGGGGCCACCCTGGGGTTGGAACTGTGGAACCGTGGAACGGTGCAACCATGGAAGCCCACCATGCAGCTCACATGGGCTGAGTTCCACTCCCAGCCTGGTGTGATAGATCCTTCCTGACAGCCTGCTGGGCTTCTTTCAGTGGGAGCTTTGTTTCTCTTTGTCTCTTTGTGGGTTCTGTAGCTCTAAAGTTTGTTTAGCATCATTTTTACATGTATCAGAATTGACTGAAGTAGGAGCCTGCACTAAGTTTCTGCTTGTACTCCACCATCTTGGCTTCCTCTCCTTCTGTTTCTTTACAGAGGCTTAATTTGAAACTAAGTGCTAAGTACCTCTTAGCTTGGCAATACAAACAGATCTTCAGATTCCATTACTATTACAGTCTATGTATTTTCTCTTTTGACCTCTCACTACTTATTCACTTGGTACTTTCTTATCATTTACCAGATCACTGCCATCCAAACTCTCTTTACACACACACACACACACACACACACACACACACACACACACACACACACAAACATACACATACACACACACATCTGCTACCTCCCACTACTTTTGTGAATTTTGGACTTCAAGTTTGGTTCAGCTCTAATGTTCTGTATCAAAACTTGACAATGGTAGTGTAGGGAGAATGCTTAACTGGGAATCAGAAGATTTAGGGTTTTTTGGGTTTTTTTTTTTGGTTTATTTGTTTTTTAAATGTAATCACTAACCTAGATTCTGGCAAATTCACTTTAAGCCAAGGGCATTGGAGTAGATTGTCTCTACATTCCCTTTTTGTTCTATGAAATATAGTTCTCTGTTTCACTGACTTCTTGCTAATTCCTTCCCAGAAATTAATAGCTAATGTACTCCCTACTTTCCCAACTCCCTCAGTTTGTTGTGCTTAAGGTCTACTCTAGAATGATGTGGTTAAGGGGCACCATATGGCATTCAAGGACTTTCTTTAGTCCTTAGTCATATAAAACAATGAAACTGGCTAGAGGAACTATAAAATGTCCCTAGAACATGGGTAGTAGTAGGTTTGGTTTTGTTTGTTTGTTTTTTCTGTCCCTTCAATCACAACAAAGGCTTTTACTCATTTCACTTTCAACTCCTATGGTCATCCAGCTATCCTCCAGTCAACTCATGAATCTCTCTATCAATAGTTATCCATTAAAAGATTCCATTGCAGGAAGACTCCTCCCCAACCCCTGCAAAGGTTTTGTCTGCTTCTCATTTTTCTCAATTTGTTCCAGCCATATTATTCCTCTTCCTAGCCTTTTTGGGGCACCACAGTTTTCACTTTTCCTTCATCATTCTTCCATCTCATTTATTTTTTAGTATTTCTCCTCAACAGTTTCTCCAGACTATCTCATTAAGCATAAGGTAATTAGCCTCCTGTTTCTGAGCAGAGGAGCTATGGTAAGTTGCATATACCTGCAGGGGAGCTTCACCTAAATAAGAGAAAATCAGTGATACTCTGGTCTGTTCACACACCTGTGACTGTTCACAAGTGGACCTGGCATTAATGAAATTCCTTGAGTGTTTTTCTGGTTGTTAATTTGTTTTTTATTATAATTATTGCTCCAACTTGTTCTTTGCCAGATGTGGAAAATACAATTACTGCAGCCAAACCTAACTCATTGTAAATGATGGTGATTAAAAATATCTTCATCTAGACACTCAAAGCTCTTTACTAACTTTGTCTTCTAGGAATAGGATTCACTTAAAGACCTCCCTTCCTAGATGTTCTGACTCAGGGCTAATTTGAACTGATATAGTTGGGTACAAGGGAGTGCTGTGCGCTAAACTGGGAATGAGGGATTATTGAATTATCATAGTAAACTGGAATGCCACTTGCCTTCCCCTCTTTTCAAGACACATATAAACAGACCAAGTTAGTCTTTTCCTCTATATACATGCTCAATCTTAAGAATATTTTAGTAGTCATCCCTAACCTTCCAATACTTATAAATCTTCTCCACCTTTACTATGCCTCACATCTCTGCATCCCAGTTGCCCCTGGTCTTGTCAACTGCACCACATGCTGAGCATTGATACTAAGATAATAGAATTTAGAACTGGAAAGAAGCATCTGATCCAAACTATTAAGACATTTTCAATTTATTTCAACACAGATCTGATAAATTCCTACTATGGACCAGGCAGATGGGAGGTGTTGAGCACAAAAATGGAAATAGTCTCTGACATCAAGGAACTTGTATTCTTCTTGGGGAAGACAATGCATATGTTCATAAATATTTTCAAAATGTATATATGACCTCTTCTGTGATTTCATTATTGCAAAGAACTCTCTGTGAAGAAGAATATTGATATGGATATATGCATGTGAATGGGCATATAAAGACAAATAAACCTATACCTATATATACATATGTATGTGTGCACATTCACACTTATAATCACATAATATATACACATAACATACATATATATCAGAAGTGGGTTGATAAATGTTTATCAATTAACTCTTTGACTATATATATTACAGAACACTTTAAAGTTTAATTTACATTATTAATATATTTTTCACAATTTTCTTAAGTCTGGAAATCAATAAAGCATTAAATCAATTCTTGATTTATACCATTTACCCATTTTTGAGATATAAATTCTCACATTGAAAATTTTAAAATTAGATCTCATAATTCAGTTTGAGCTGACATGAACACACTGCTTTTTTGTGTGCATACACACACACACACACACACACACACATGCACACATTATTGGTGGTGGAAAGATAACCTATAGGAGAGGAGAGAAACTATGATACCTGAGTTGTCTATTTAAAAAAAATTTTAAACATAAACACTAAGAAAGAAATGATCACATGGAATGAAAATAGTAGATTCTCTAGGAAACTGTGAATCTCCTTTTCATATTAATGTGTGTATATGTATGTATGTATTTATGTACACATGTATGTATGTATGTACATATGTGTGTATAATCTATACATTATGTTTAAAATTCATGCTTATCAAAGTGTTTTCTTCTGTTCCCTTCTGTTTAAAGAGGCCTCTTTCCCCCCTGGAATTACTATTGATGACCCAGTCTCAATTTATTCCTCCCAAATAAAGCAAGAGAAGTGGGATGGGGGTAGGGGTGGGGTAGGATTGAGGGATCCAATAAAAAACTATATTGAACAAAATGAATCCATGTCCCCAGGTATATGTGTCTCAATCTTGAATCTGTTGCTTAGTGGTACCATTGGTTGATCATATGATCTCTGAAGAGATTGTTCATTGTTTTAATCAGAGTTCTTAAGTCTTTCAGGGCTGGTTTTCTTTATAAAGCTATTGTCCTTTTGTAGAACCTTGTTCTGCTTCTGCTCTTCTTCCATTCATGCTACATAGGCTTCTTTGAAATTTTCTCCTATCATTTTTTCAATGCAATAATAGTCCATTATAATAATAGTTTAAATGGTATAAATCAAGAGTTGATTTAATGCTTTATTGATTTTCAGACTTAAGGAAATGGGTGGTTGCAACCCACAACTTAAGAATTGCTGAAGGGGTTTCAAGTGGAAAAAGTTTAAGAAGACATGCAGAGAAGAGCTCATCCCCTCACTATTCCTTTTCTTCTTCTTCTTTCTCCCTTCTCCTCCCCTCTTCTTTCTTCTTCTTTCTTCTTCTGTTCACTTGTCTCATCTCCTCTCTTGTCTAACAATCATAATGTTGACAATCTTCTCTGGAATGGGAACCTTACTCCAAATCTGCTTCCTATTTCTGGATTCCCACTTTTAATAGTCAGACAACCCTAATGCCAACTTCTTTCTTGGTCTAATTCCTATCGATTGGTTGACTGATTCCACTTCTGACTTCTTTTGTGTATATCTATATTTTGCCCATCACCAGGCCCTCAGATACTGAATGCTTACTTGCCTGAATCATCATATGTTACTTTTTACCCCACTTTCCATATGTCCCACCTTTCTTGTGTCTTCCCTTGTAATGGACAGTTGAGGCAGATACAGGATGGCATAGCCAATTAGTAATTTTTTGGAGTGCTTTTATTAATTAAGCCAGCGACTGTCTCCCAAAAGGGAAGGCAGGCCTGAGCAGTCTGTCCAGCAAGCTTTTATACAGTAAAAAGTACTTCCTAAAATAAACAGTGGTCAGCAAGGCAACTGTTGCTACATAGGGATGTAAACTAAGGGGGGGCTGCAAGCTAAGGGGGCAGATCTTTGTTTTAGTTCTATATTGGTTACAAGGCAAGTGCAGGGCAAGATTTCACAAGGGTCATACCTTTATGCTAGGTTCCTGGGGCCCCCTGAGGAGCCTTGTAAGAGGCCTTGTGTAGGAGCTAGCACTATGGGAACTTAACTGCTGCTTCACCCTTAGCCATGTTACAATTGAAAGAACACCGTATTTGGAGTAGGAAATCCCAGGTTCAAATACCATTTCTAATGTTTATTATCTGTGTGGCCTGGGGCAAATTACTTAATTTTTCTGGGCTTCAGTTTCTTCATCTATAAAATGAGGATAATAGACTAGATGGATTCTGATTTCCCTTACAGTTCTAATCCTATCATTGTATTATATGAGCTGACTTATTTGTTGACCTTTTGAATCATTTTTCAGTTCTGTTTGACTCTTCATGATCCCATTTGGGTTTTTATTTTTTGTCAGGGATATTAAAGTGGTTTGCCATTTCTTTCTCCAGCTTATTTTACCGATGAGGAAACTGAGGCAAATAGGGTTAAATGAGTTGCCCAGGATCACATTGCTGGTAAGTTTCTGAGGTGAGATTTGAATTCAGGAAGATGAGTCTTCCTGACTCTAACTCAGTACTCGATCCACCTTGCCACTAGCTTCCTTTAATTACTGAATATCTCATCATTGTGGCCCTATTGAACACCTGTTGCCCCTGGTTTATATCACCTCACCACTTCCCGAGACTTACTAAAAGGATCATAAGAAATTAGATCTATAGGGTCAGCTAGGTGGCACAGTAAATAGAGAACCAGCCCTGATGTCAGGAGGATCTGACTTCAAATGCAGCCTTGGACACTTGACACACTTACTAGCTGTGTGACCTTGGGTAAGTCACAACCCCAATTGCCTTGCCTTCCCTTCTCCAAAAAAAAGTTAAAAAAAAAAACAGAATTAGAGCTATAGGGGATGATATAATCTAATTTATCATCTTACAGGTGAAGAAACTGATACCTAGAGAAGTGAAGTAGTTTGATGCAGAATTTTAACCCAGGTTCTCTAATCATTTTTTTTTTGTTTTGTTTTTTTTTTGCTTTTTGGAGGGCAATTGGGGTTAAGTAATTTGCCCAAGGTCACAGGGCTGGGTTTTTTTGTTTGTTTGTTTATTTTTTTTGCTAAGTGTCTGAGGCTGGATCTGAACTCCAGGGCTGGCGCTCTAATCACTCTGCCACCTAGTCACCCCCAGGTTCTCTGATTTTAATCCCATTTCTTTTCTCAACTACTCTACATGTGTTAAAATCCACATATATATGGTCATATGTGAAAAAAAATTGTGCTCCTCTCCCACCAAGTCTTACCTTTTTCATGACAATCTTCTGTTCTCTAGTCTAATACTTGCCCCCATCAATGCAAATGGATAGTTTTGTTTCCAACTATTGTTGTACTCTGGAAAATTTATCACAATATTTACTCCTAAACTTGTTTTCCAGAAGGAAAAATGACAACATGTTATGACTTTAGGGTTAAAAGACCAACTCCTTTAACTTTGAAATATGACCAGGGAGCTATGGATATAGACTGAGTGACTGGACCAGTACTTTCATTGGTATTCCTCCCTACCAGGTAGGAACTTCCTTTTCCAATACATGTTGGCAATTTTTCTAAAATTTCTAGCCTTAGAGAGTTTCCTGATTTGCTGAGAACTGAAGAGACTTGCCTAGGATTACATGGTCTATATATATTGGAAATACTACTTGAAAATAGCAAATACAACCTTTTTGCCACTTTTCTTCTCTTTTAAAACTAACATAGAAACTTGGAAAATCATCTTTCTTATAAAGGCAGAGAAACAGCAAGATTACCTAGGACTCTCCATCCAGTTAACAAAGACTTTCATCCCCATATGAGATATATATCTATATAACATATATACCCACACATATATATGTGCATACACATATACAACACATATGTACACACGATATATAATATAGGCATGTGTGCGTGCACATATGTGTATGTGGCATATATGTACACATATATACATGTGTGAGTATGCACATATATGTATATTTATATACATGTGTGTATATATGATTCCTTTATAAAATCCCTTGAGATAGATCCATGTTGGTATATTTTCTCTGAATTGGGATGTCCAAAAACTGGAGGTAATCATTTCAACTCCCCAAATCCATTATGATCACATTGTTTCAGAAAGCCAGCCCTAAGCACTGCCTGTCTTTTGGGGAGATGGTTATTTAATGTTGGAAGAGACCAGTCATAAAATATAGTTATATGCTTGAAGTACTATGAGTAGTACCATTAGACTTTGTGTTCTTTTACGTCCCCCTGAGATCCTCTCCCCACATTGGCCTGTCACTGATGCCTCAAATTCTACCATTAGATTTCAAGAATCAACCTCCTCAAAGAAAAAAGGGTATTTAAAAGTGATAATGTATTGACTTAATCATTGATATTGTCATTTAACTGATCTACTGGATCCTATTTTATGTGAGAGCTCCCAGAGAATGGGTTTTGCTAAGAGAAAAGAAGAAAAATTTTGCCAAAAGCATAGAGCATAACTCACATATTGCAGGACCATGTAACAGCTTAATTTGAAAGTCAAGGGGCAAGGTGGGTGAAAGAAGGAATCAGAAAAGAGGAAAATCATTTAAAGAAGATAAGAAGACTACCAAAGGCAAAGCTTACTGAGTCTCTGAGAGTCTGGGCCTGATAGACCAATTCCCTTAACTTCTAGGGAGGAGCTTCCTTCCCCAATACATGTTGACAATTTCTCTGAAACTTCTACCCTTGGAGAGTTTCCTGATTTAGTGAGGATTGAAGTGATTTGCCTAGGGTCACATGGCCCGTATATATTGGAAAAACTACCTGAACCCATATCTTCCAGGCCCCAAGGCCAGTTCTCTATCCACTATCTATAGATAATAGAAACTGAGAAAAACATATAGAGGTAGACATAGAAGAAAGAGATGGAGACAGAGAGAAAGGCATACATGTGCTGTTATAAAAGTTTTATATTGTTAATACCTTTCTTTTTGTCTTTGATCTACTTGTAAAATATAATTAATAGTGAGAACACTATATGAAAAAGTACAAATAACTTAGTCACTTTTCTCACATAATTCCCATGTGTTTTCAAGCATTTGGACCAATTCATAGTTATACAAACTTGGAGAAGTTTGCCAATCTTCCTAGCCCTTTCAAATGTACCCTGTTCCATTTTTTTTTTTGTCATCTTAACCAATTTTCAATATTCCCAAGGACAAGGACTTTTCCATGTTTATAC
This sequence comes from Gymnobelideus leadbeateri, assembly GCA_011680675.1. Lineage (NCBI taxonomy): Eukaryota > Metazoa > Chordata > Mammalia > Diprotodontia > Petauridae > Gymnobelideus > Gymnobelideus leadbeateri. The sequence continues at coordinate 42,542 of WOXC01003370.1, forward strand.
AGAGAAGTGAATTGTTGAATTGGCCCTAGCCTCCAGATGTCTAAGAATTCAATCCAATGTTTCATGCCCCTAGGCTAATCTATGTCAGACCAGCATATGAGTGGCAGGTACCAGGACTAGCCAGTATACGTTAAGTGTGGGAAACAAATTAAGTAGGAAGGATATGTGTCTTATGCCAAAAAAGTATGCAGGGATGATCTGTTCACCCAAAAGGCATGGGTGAGCACTATAGATCTGTTAGGAAAGGAGGAGATTCTGGAGAATTCAGATGGTACATAAAGGGATTGGACATGATCAGAAAGTCCTGGTGTCCTTGTTATCATGGCTAGGGACATCAGCTAAGTAGGAGAAACAGGCAAAATATCAAAATCTAAGAAACAAGAAGAGGCAAGAGGTAAAAGAATTAGCCCTAGCATGAAGGCTTGGTAAGCTTCAAACCGAGAGTACAGATTTGCTGATCTCTTCATGGGGATGGAGTTGGGAAAGTGGGGGGAGGGGGAGATGAAAGTACCCATAAGGCAGCATGGTAGAGAAAGTACTTTGGAGAGTCAGGAGTGTCACCTGAAAAGGAATGATGACATGGTTTCCTTGGACCTTCTCCTTAGAGGCTCTAGGAGGAAGCATTCAATGAGATGGAGAGGTGGCAGGGACAGAAGATACTTCCAATGTGAGAAGTAGTCTGATGGTAGAGTGAGTTTTCAAAGTAAAGAGGTTTCCATGGCATGATAATGAAATTCCTATGGAACATCAGGAGTACATCTTGGAGAGGAATGAAGATCATGTTTTCAGAATATCTGTCCACAATGGGATAGGAGCCACTCCTCTGGGTCCAAAATAAATATTGTTTCCTAACCACTTAGGACCAATTCAGAATAATCTCAACATCCACTTCTATAACATCTGAATGGTGCCTAAGGATTCCAGTCAAATAATTTACCAGGTCACTTCTCACAAGTGAGAAGTCCTTTTCCAAGAAACTATCCAGAAATTTAAAGTTTGATTGCCCATATACCATTGTTCCTTTGCATAGCTTCCTGATAGGGAAAACTCACTATGGTGCCACAAATGGGAAAGAACATGTGTATTCTGGTTTTATAGACATGAGGGAGTAGTTGATACTCCAGAGGATAATAGAGCTGGCATCAGTGGAGCAATAGCACTCTGATTCTTTTTTTCTAATATTTATCTCTGTCAGGTATAATGGGATAGTCAACAGTGTTAAATCGGGTCCAATTTTGTAGAAATAGGGGTATGTAATAATGGTTCAAAATAAACCATTTTCCAAATAAGGAATTGTTTGTAATTCAGGTTATGGAAAAATACCAAGATGTCAAAAAAAAACCATATCTCCAGTAATATTCCAGTTTTCCATATAGATGAAATTTCCCTGTCAGGAGTAAGTGTCTCATCAAGTACTATGTAGAATATATTTTCCACTTTGCTGCTATTTCTTTTATGCTTATTCTCCCCATTTCCCACCATATATATTTTAATGACAAGCCAATCAAAGCAATAACAAGATTACAATAATAAAGCAATAACGAGATTACAATAATATAGCAATAACATGAATATAATAATAAAGCAAAATTTTAAAATGCTGTTGGATCATCAACCTTGGATTACACATCTGTTTAAGGTTATCTTTCAGAGTGCAATTCAGACATCCTATCATGCCTAATCACCAGGGTGGCAGATAATGTTAATTTGCTATTCTACTCCACTTGCCAAGGAAAATTCTTCGGCCATGATAGAAGTGAAAGTACATAGACTCTCTATCTATTTCTGTCACCTATAGAGCTATCCACTAACATCTTAGTTCAATGAGAGCCTGTGTCATCATTTCTGGGTGTTCCCTAGTCAGATAAGTTAGTTCTATCCATTAGGAGACATAAATGGCCCAAAATACCACTGTTTCAGCAGCCATTTCCCCCTTACAGTTCCTATCTATGTGTCTGGTATCTGAAATGCAGAACTTGTACTAGAAAAGAAAATGAGAATTCTAGTATTTCCACTAGAGGTGGAGGGGAGGAAAAAAGAAAAAGGTTCATCTTTCAGTTGTACTACTTTACCAATCAAATTTTCCATTTCAGGTCTTTGTAAAGACCACAAGTCCCCATCTCAAATAAACACATGACCCCAGAGAGAACCCTCTCATTTACAAATAAGAAAGAAGATATATTCAGGACCACACTGTCAATCACATTTGACCAAGAATTACATGGCATATCTTGGTGATCCAGTCAGTTGTTGGTTCTATTGTGTCCATATCTAACATTCCTTGGAAGAGCTGTATTCAAGTCCAAAATAAATATAGATATCTATATAACAGGTATAGATAATTTCCAACTTGCCAAGATGATTATAGGCTTGTAGTAGCAAGCACCATAGCATATCCAAAATGTCTGCTAGGTTCTTATATCTGCCTTTCTAAGGGAATGCAACTCAAAATGGGTTAACAATCTTACTTTAATCAAACATATATCATTTACCTAGTTCAGGGGAAAAAGTCAGCACCCTAAACTTCAGAGAATAGAAACAGAAGTTATAAGCAGAAAATAACACAATTCAGCAGAAAGGGCTTCCAGCTGTCTGACCATTACATCCATATCTAGTTAACTACCAGAGAGGAAAGCACCAACATCTGGGTTTTCAAAGCTGGGGCTTCAACAGCTGCCTAGAGTCTTATCTGGCCAAATCACACAACTCTTTCCAAAGTGAGCCCCAAAGAAAAACCTCATATCAGGGTATATATAGCCTTCTCATGGCTCAGAGAATGTCACAACCCTCTTGACCCACTACCCAATCACAAAGTATCAAGGTGTGGGAATTCCTGAAAAACAAGCCTCCCACCACAGGCTCCATGTGACCACATTCAGCCTGTTAGGGGGCAGAGTATATTTTCAAATCAGGGAAGGTTCTCAAAGTCACTTAAGCATATCAAAGGGCCAAAGGGCAGGGAATATATTCAGAACCCCATTCCCATAACAAGGCTATAGATCACACGAAGCTTGCCTACTAATATTTATACTTACCCATATTATAAAAGTCAAGCCTTAGTCCATTGTGGAAAAATGGAAAACATTTGAAATGCCAATTTTCACAATAATAAAAACATATAATTATATAGTATTTTGAGGTCTACAAAGCACCTCAAGAACGTTATAATTCATTCATTCAACAAAAATTTACTGACAGATAAAAGAATACTATAATTCTTTCCTTCAAGATAGAACTGCACAAAGCCAAGTAAGTATAAGATAATTTGAGGACAGAGAAAGAGAAGATGAGGCAAGCCTTAGGATAGGAGGTGGCACCTGAGCTAATCTTTGGACTCCGTTAGGCAAAAGGTAGGAATGGTACATTCTGGGCATGAGGATTAGACTGTGCTAATAAATAGATATAGGAGATAGAATGCCAAATCTTTGGACTTTTAATGCCTAACCCCTTCATTCAATTGAAAATAGTTTTTTTCCCCCCAATGTTACCAATAATCTAATTTCTTTTTTTCCCTTCCAATTATAAATGTTTATTATCTATTATGCTAAGAACCAACAATCATATCTTTATGCATTCAACCAATAAATACAATTTGTTAAAAATCATGAGTCTTTCTAGGTCTCTAGCAGGAACTCAAAGCTTGAGTCCCATAGATGCTTCATTTCCAGGTGTCAGATACAACTCAGGGTTAATTCATTTCAGCCCACTTGGATCTCATCCCCCATCTCTTCTAAAACAGCAATCAGTAAGAAGCTATTATTACCCCAGCTGAAGTGTAATTAGCAATTGTTTCTGTTCTGGTCAGAAACTCTGAGGGTCTTCCCCTCCCAGATCAATTTTTTTGGAAAGTCAAACAAGATGATCTTTTGCCTCAATTCTTGCCTAGCCTTTAATTACTGAATGGGCATTGCCTCAGACAAACTGAATCCTGGGAAAGACCTTAACTTAAAAATACCAAGGTCTCTCATTGCATCCAGGGAATAATCTAATTTCTAAATCTAATGACCATCTCTCTTTTTTCATCCCTTTTTGATCTGTCTCGAGTTCATGCTATCTATCCCCTCTACCTTGGCTTCTTTAACATTTTTGTTCTCCAGGTTTTCTTCCTGCATATCTCACTAGTACTTAACCTCTTTGTCTAGATAATTATTCATCTCTTGCCCACTAACCATGCATTTTCCCAAGGTTGTATTCTTTTCCCTCTTTTCTGTTCTCTTTACACTCATCTTTCAGTAATTCTCAACTCTTACCCATTCAATTATCACTTCTACACAGATCACTCCAAAGTCTATTTCTCCAGAATAACTTATTTGAATTCCTGTCTCTTATCTTCAGTGTCTGTTCTATATCTCTCTTTGGGTTTCCTATTAACACTGGCAATTCAATATATCTGAACAGAACACATTACCTTCCAATTGAGGGTATTGCTATTCTTCTTGTCTTGCAGTTTTGAAAATTCAGAAGCATCCTTGAAACTTCAATCTCTTCCGCTTTCCCTCACTACTCATATCAAATATATTCCAAACAGGCTATTGGCAATTATACCTCCACAACATATTTTTTAAAAAAATCTGTTACATTTTTCCCACTCACACGACCATTACCACAATTCAGATTTGTTCATCCTATAGAACAGCTTCCTAATTAGTCTCCCTTCTTCCAGTCTTTCTCTTCTCCAATCCATCCCTCACAATCTGACAAAATATTCTTCCTAAGGAATAAATATGATCATTTTACTCTTTTTCTTAAAAGCCTTAGGTGGTTTTCCTTTGCCTGTGATATAAAATTTAATTCATTCATCCTTTTAAAAAGTCCTCCTGTCTGGCTTGTTAGGTAGTAGAGAAAGAGTCAGTAGATAAGCTGAAACTGAAGATGAAGGTGGGCATAGTGATCAAGGGGTCAACCTTCTGAAGGAAAAAAGAGTCAATGGGATAAAGGATATAATTAGAACTGTTTCCCTAAGCAAGAATGACCACTTGTTTGGGGCAAAGAACTGAAGGTATGGGGGGGTGTATAATAACGAAGAAGGAAGAAGGAAAAGCTAAGGTAGCTTGGATTTTCTCAATAAAGTTGGAAAATAGGTCCTCTGTTGAGAGGGAAGGAAGGATCTGGGAGGACATGGTGTGTGAGGATTGAGGAGAAAGGGTAAAGTTTGGAACAACTAATGTCAGAAATATACTAGTGAGTCAACCAGTGAAGAGTAAACAAAAATATTCCATTCAATAATAAAAGACCAGCTGAATTATATAAAACAGATTTGTCCTAGGCCTGGTCAGTAAAATTGAGTGACTTCCTCTGGCAGCATTCAATAACACAGGTATAGAAATGAAGAATAGTAATAGTAACTATCATTCAGAGTTCAAGGTTGGCAGTGTGAGCAGCAGTAATATAAAGGGCAAAGAGTCACAAATAAATGGCTCAAACAGATGAACTGGTTGACTATTAGGTCAAGACCATAAAATTAGGAAAGCTGAAGACAAAGATGAGACAATGACCTGAGGGAACAATAGAGACTAGAATGCCTTGAAATTTGGAGGAGTGAAGAAAAAGAAGAAATATAAGGATAAGAATTTGTGATGATAAAATAGACTTTATAGCTGAAAATGTTGGAAATAGCATAATTATGGCTAATAATGACAGCAAGAGCTTCCAAATCAAAGGTCTTCCTTCTATATCAGGTTTTGGGTCACAAAATAGAAATTAAATGTCATATTATGAAGAAACAGGGGTTGGAGTGTGTTGGTAATCTCCTAAAAGTTCCCAGGGAAGAAACCACAAACACTATATTTCTAATGTGTCCTGCCCTGACCCCTCATTCCATAAGTTATATTTATGGGCAGAGTTTTAGCCTTTCCCTCTATGGTATATATGGTCTTTCAGAGTACAGTGATAGAGCTACCACACTAGTGTAAAATTCAATAAAGGTGATAGCAGGTTCTATGTAGGTACAGAAATATTCTGTCCGTTAAATATACTTGGTAAACTTTTCATTTTAATTTTTCAAAGTGCTTTCACAAATATGATTTTACTGCATCTTCACTTTAGAGATGAGAAAGGTGAGTGACACAACAGGGAAAGTGAAAAGATACAGGACAGTATAGTGGAATGGGACTAGACACTGATTCACTCTGTTACTCTAGACAAGTGCCTCATTTTCCTCATCTTTAAAAGAGTCAATATAAGCATTTTTATACATAATGTTCACTTTCCCTTTCTTTGATCTCTTTGGAGTATACACCTTACAGTGTGAAAGCTGTGTTAAGGTGCACACAGTTTAATGATGGTGGGGGCTGGGGCACAGAATCAAATTGCTTACCAGAAAAATTGGAACAATTTATAGCTCCACCAACAGTCTCTATTGTTCCTGTTTTCACACTGCTGCTCCAACACTTGTTATTTTAATCTTTTATCTTCTTTGCCAGAATAATGACTGTGAGGTGGAATCTCAACATTTTTTAAACTTTCCTTTATCTAATTATTAGTGATTGAGAGCATTTTGTTATGGTTGCAAGAGATTAAATTTCTTCCTTTGAAAATCACCTGTTACAGTGGTACACTAGAGCCAACTCCTATGGTTCCAGAGATTGAATTGTTGAATTGACATTGTGAACATTTAGAACATGGAAATTTCCAAACACTACAATTCAAGGCTTGACTTAATGTATTGTTTATTGTTTAAACAAGAAAGAGTTTGAGAAGAATATTTTTAAAGTAGATTAAACTTAAAAATATGTTGTATGTACATCTTTTATATTGGGAGAGCTGCCTTTTAGACATTTACCAGCACACCCCTGGCTGTACATATCAATCATTTATCTATTGATTAATGGCTCTTGGTTTTATACATTTCAATGAGAGTCTTATTTATTTTGTTTATGTAATGTGTGATTCAAAGAAACTTGCTACGTAGATTATATTTGTTTTTGCTAAACTTTTAACTTTCCTAGTATCATAATTGTTCATTTATCATCAATGATTATCTCAGTCATTTAGTCATGAAACTTTCTACTATCCATACATGTGAAAGACAACATATTCTTTACTCCTCCAATATGTTTGTGATGAAACATTTTATGTCTTGGCCATGTATCCATTTGGAGCTTATCTTGCTATATGGTGTGAAATATTGGTCTAAACCTAATTTTTGCCAGACTCTGAGTCCTTTCCCCCTTAAGTGGGGTCTTTGGTTTTATCAAAGACTATACTCCAGGGGCAGCTAGGTGGCGCAGTGAGTAAGAGTGCCGGATTTGGGGTTGGGATGACCCGGGATCGAATCCGGCCTCAGAAAATGAGCACCCACACATAAATAATGACTGGCTGTGTAACCTTGAGCAAGTTACTTAACCCCAATTGCTTTAAAAAAAAAAAACTGTACTCCAGTGTTTATTTGAGTCTGTATTTGGCATACAGAATCTGTTCCATTAATTGACCTCTCTGTTTTGGGTTTATCAAAGACTATCTCCAGTGTTTATTTGATCTGTATTTGGCATAAAGAATCTGTTCTATTAATTGACCTCTCTGTTTTGTTTTTAAAGCAGTTATCTTGACCTGCAGAATCAAAGAAGCTCTGTACAGGGCTCTATTAAACAATTCACATTGAGAGACAACATGCTACAATGGAAAGGACACTAGCTCTAAGACCAAGAGTACTTTAGTACAAATCCCCCTTTGGTGCTTATAACCAATAAGGGTAAGTCATTACCCCCCTCATTCTTAGTTTTCTCATCTATAAGAGGATAGGATTATGCTAGATGATCTCTGAAGCCCTGTACAATTCAGGCAATCCAAAATGCTGAGATACCCAAAGGAGTGAAAGGTAGTTACTGCCATATCTAAACCTCCATCCTAATTGGCAGAAATATTCTGAAAAAAAATCACCTTTAATGGAGGACATATGAAAACTAATGCAAATCATTTGCTCTCAATTCAGACATGTTTTGTACCCCTGGCCTTGGGCATATCTATTATCTTGGTCACTCAGTTTCTACATCTGTAAAATGGAAATAATCATCCTGCTTGGTCTCACGGGGGGATTGTGAAGATTAATTAGTTCACATTTCTAAAATGCTTTGCAGAGGGGGGAAATGCTCTGGAAGTGCTAAATATTATGATCTCCCTGAAGCACCTATAATTTGCGGAGACATTTATAGCTGGGCTGGTTAGTGAAGCCTGCATTTTGTAGCATCATCCTTGTTTCCCTGCAAAGTACAAGAATGTTGCTGGGCAACTCTCTCCTCCATTAAACCCATCACATCCTCTTGGTAGAATGGTAGTGACCTATACTCTGTGTGTGCTAGTGAGCTGTCTCAGTGTTCTCTGAATCCCTGTTACCCCCTCCTCCAGTTGCTCTCAGTTATGGATGCAGTGGGATCAGTTGGGAGAACAGTTCTATCAAATTTGAAGCCACTAGCTAATGCTCCCTTGTTATCAGATCTGTTTCTCATGGAAACTTTTGAGTTTTGTTCAGATCCCATCTGAGTGATAGTTAACGATACTTCACCTTCCCCATTGTGCTCTAAGGTCTTCATAAGGACACCAAAATGTAAGAGATGGTTTCTGGCATCTGCACTGGGGGAAAAAAAGTAACAAATGAAAAAATAAAGCAGGGGTCCTCTCCCTTTCTTTTGGCAAAAAATTCTGCTATAGAAACTAATGTAGATGAGGGGGCACTGAGCCATATATAAGTGAATAATTATCTACTGTTACAGGCCTTATTATCTCTCCAAATGTTTGCTAAAATTCTGTTGGGTAACCATCTGGACCCAGAGATTTACCCATGGATGCAGACTAGATTGTTGTTTTAACTTTGGATGGGAAAAATTCTTTCTCTAATTCTTTTCTGTCATCTTCTGTTAAATAATTTAGCTGAACATCTCTTAGATAGCTCTCTGTGAGTCCTTGGAGTAAGTAGATTCTGTGTGATATACTAATAAAATATTCTTTGAAAGTTTATTTATTTTTTTTCCACCAGAGAATCCAAGGACAGTTTGCCTTCTGTTGTAAGAACTTCATTAATGCACTTATTTCCCCTTCCTTTTTCATAGACTGGCCAGTCCAAATAATCTGGAGCTCTCTCCCAGGACAGATGAAGTTTGCTGCCCAGAAGCCTCACCCTATCACAGCTAAATCCTTGCTTTCTCGTTATGACCTTCTCTCAGGTGGCTTTGTTAGCTTGGAACAACAAAGACTGTTTCCTACATCCAGGCTCAGTATCAATAATTTAATAACATGTCATCAACAACAGTGAACCATGCTGCTTAGGATGAAATATTCCTAGGGCTCTCCATCTATTATGCACTGATCTCCCACAGCACCTGTGAATGCAGTACAGGTGGGCGCTGCTCCTAGAAACCCTATATACATCAATCCACACTTAAAAGGCAAATGAATGGGAAGGAACAGATGTTATTTAATCTATCCATCAATTCATTAACAAGCATTTATTTAGCACCTACTATTTGCAAGAATTGCGTGAGTTGCTGGGTATAGAAGGGCAAAAATGTAATAGTCTCTTCTCAAGGACTTTATCTTTTGGGGGAGAGTTCATGGTGGCAAGATTTATACGATCAATTAATCAACAAGCAATTTTAAGGCACTTACTGCATGCCAGGCACTGTGCTAGGCCTTGAAAGGCAAAACAGCAGGCTCCACTCTCAAGGAGCTCATAGTACATTCTGAGGCACAAACAAGATACATATCAAGGATTTTGAAGGGATCCTTGGATGGAAAGATTCTTGAAAACAGAGAAATGAGAAAGGATGAGAAAAAGGAATTCAGGCTTGGTCTTGAAGGAAACTTCAGGTCCCAGCTAAAATAACAACGTTTGTAACAAGGCTTTACCAATCTTTCTTAATGCTAGTAGTGCCTTTCCTCTCAGATAGCCCTCATTTTATGCTATGTGCTTATCATTTTGCATACTTTTTTGCATATTGTCTCCCCCATTAAACTGTGAGATACTTGAGATCAGGGGCAGTTTTTAATTTTTTTTTGCCTTGCGTTGTATCCCTAGGGCTGATAAAAGAGCCCAGAATATAGTAGGTATGTAATAAATACTTGTAGACTTACCTTGTATTAGAAGTAGGGGAAGGGAGCATCCCAGCAATGGGATACAACTAATGCAAATGTACAAAGACAGAATATAAGCAAGTATAACTGGTGGCTATAGATAGACAACTAGAATTTCAGAAAACTGAAACAATAGGAATGGGCCATGTCATAAAGATATTTGATGCTGGAGATAAAAAAGAATTTATACAATGGGGATACCAAGTTAGACAGTTAGATGGCACACTGGATAGAGCACTGAGATTGGAATAAGGAAGACTCATCTTCTGGCTCAGACTCAAATCTGGCCTCAGACACTTACTAGGAATGTGACCCTGGGCAAGTCCCTCAACCTTGTTTATTTTAGTTCTTCATCTATTAAATGAACTGGAGAAGGAAATGACAAAGTACTCCAGTATCTTCACCAGGAAAAACTCAAAATGGAATTACAGAGAGTTGGACACAACTGAAATGACAGAACAACAACAAATACAAAGTAACATTTTGAGGGGGCAGTGGAAAAAAGTCCTAGCAGGTAGAAGAATCAGAAATCATATGATATGACATTGCTTTAGAGAGGAGCTGTGAAGGGAGCTAGAGATTCTACAAAATGGAAGTGAAGAAGAAATTAATTCCAGAAATAATAGATTTTGAGAATGTGGGGTAGGAAGGCAGTCTGAGCAAAAGCAAGGAGATGGGAGATGAAAAATTGTTTATAAAGAGCAAATAGACCAATTGGGATAGGCATATAGAGTATGCCAATATTGGTCATATGAGGTGAGTTTAGAAAGGTACCTTGGGCTCTGAAAGTATTTAATAGTCAAACAGAAGGGTTTACATTTTTTCCTAGACTTAATAAGAACCCCCCTGGACTTTTTGAGCGGGATAGTATGTGTGTCAGGGACATTGGCAATATCACTTTGGCTGCTTTGTGGAGAATGGTTTGGGTTGGGGATAACAAGTAAAAAAAACAATTATGAGATTATTTTAAAGTTCTTGTAACAGGCAGTAAGGCCTTGAACAAAAATGGTAAACATGTGAAGGATGATGATCATAATTACATAGTACTTTAAGTTTCCCAAAGTGCTTTTGTACATATTTCATTTAATCTTCACAACAACCCTGTAACTAGAGAGGAGTTCTACTAAAGGTTTCACCATAGAGTTCCTTTAAATGAGTAGTAAAAGAATAAAAGTAATAAGAATAAAGAACTGTTATCATCATATTTATATTGTGAAATAAGATACCTGCACACAGAAAAAAGAAATATATTCTAAATATTACTGCCTCATATACTTTGAGATCACAGGATTAGTTTTTCTACCTGACTAAAAACTGTTTTAGCTTGGCAGTTTAATGCCATGTGTGAAATGAAACTTTGTTTCTCATTTATTATGATCTGATCCACCTGGAGAAATATAATTATATACAGTTACATATTAAATAGTTTATCTGGGAAGTCACTTCTCACTCCAAATCTGTAATCCTCTATTTCTCTATATACATCTATCTATCTAACTATCTATCTCTTTATCTCTCTCTCTCTCTCTCATCTATCATCATCATCATCATCATCATCATTATCATCTATATCTATCTATCAATATTTCCCTAAATTTTGGTGAGATTGTCAATATTTTTAGGCTGTATATGCACAACCATATTAAACATATTTCCACATTAATAATATTGTCAAAACAGAATAAGAAAAAAAATAACAAAAAAAGAGAGAAAGTATATGCTTTGATCTGCATTCAGACTCCATCTCTATCCACATCTCTGGATATGGATAGCATTTTCCATAACAACTCTTAAATTATCTTAGATACTATATTGGTGAGAACTAAGTCTATCAAAGTTGTTTATTGCATGATGTGACTGTTACTGTACACAATGTTCTGGTTCTGCTCACATTACTCAGTATCAGCTCACGTTAGTCTTACCAGGTTTTTCTTAAATCTACCTACTCATCCTTTCTTATAGCACAATAGTATTCTGTTACATTCATATACCACAGCTTGTTCAGACATTCCCCAATTGATGAAGCATCCCTTCAATTTCCAATTCTCTGTCATCACAGAAAGAGCTGCTATAAATATTTTTGTACATGTGGGTCTTTTCCTCTTTTTTTGATCTCTTTGTAATACAGACCTAGTAGTGGTATTTATAAATCAAAGGATATACAGTTTTATAGCCTTTTGGTCATAGTCCCAAATTGCTTTCCAGAATGGTTGGATTAGTTCACAACTCCACCAACAGTGCATTAGTATTCCAATTTCCCCACATCTTCTCCAACATTTATCATTTTTCTATTTTGTCATATCAGTCAATCTTAAAGGTGTGAAATAGTCCTTCAGAGGTGTTTTGATTTGCATTTCTCTAATCAATAGTGATTTAGAGCATTTTTTCATATGAATATGAATAGCATTAATTTCTTCATCTGAAAACTGCCTTTTCATATCCTTTGATCATTTTTCAGTTGGGTTGTATAATAAATTTGACTCAGTTTCCTATATATTTTAGAAATGAGGTCATTATGAGAGACAGTGGCTATAATTTTTTCCCCTAGTTTTCTGATGTCCTTCTGATCTGGGTCACATTGACTTCATGAAAAACATTTTGAATTAAATGTAATCAAAATTATTCATTTTCCATTTTATAATGTTCTCTATCTCTTGTTTGGTCATAAATTCTTCCCTTCTCAATAGATCTGACAAGTAAACTATTCCTTCCTCTTTTTATTTGCTTATTGTATCACCCTTTATGCCTTAATCTTGTATCCATTTTGACCTTATGTCATTATATAATTGTAAGAGGTTAGTCTATACCTAGTTTTGGCAATACAATTCTCTAGTTTTCCCAGCAGTTTTTTTCAAATAGTTCTTATCCCAGAAACTGGGTTCTTTGAGATTACCAAAAAGTAGTTTACTATTATTTACTATTGTGTTTTGTGTACCTAACTGTAATGGTAATATAATTTGAAGATATTACCTGCCCCTTAATAGGGTGAATGTAATCACATGGAGACTAGGGTGGGAGGAGTTTATTGAAGGATGGAGAAGAGTAGAAAGGAAGCTGGGAGTCAGAGTAGTTAGTATGGTAGGAGAGAGAAGACACAGGCAAGGAGACAGTGAGGTTTGTAAGTGTTTGTGGGAAGGCTTTGGGGTGGTTTTGCTCTCTGCAGTATTATTGTGTGTAGATTTCTTTGTTGCTGTGATAAATTTGGTTTTCTGGTGTCGGGATTTGGCTTTCTGGTGTATAAACAAATGTTTTGCTTCTGTCTTCTATATGAGAATCTGCTATATTTTGCAATTCAGAATTACGCCAGCATATTCATAGTCACCTTTGGTGCTGTGAACCTTGCCCTGGCAATACGCTAACTTATTCTACTGATTGACTCTTCTATTTTTTTTAGCTAATGATAAATAGTTTTGATGACTGTTGTTTTATAATACAGTTTTAGATCTGTGTAAAGCCAAGCACAAGCATCATTCCAGAGGACTGCTGCTGTGAACAGCTTTCAAGGTTCTGATTACACAATATAGTGAAATCTTTATTTATTCAGTAACAAAATAAGACAAAATATTCACAGGAAATCAAAATATAGAATTTATTATGTTATGGCATAACAACTTATCACTAAAATGGCCACATAGTTTTCACCAAAGTGGTCCTGTAGTTTTAAACAAAGTATATTTATTTAATAACAATCATTCTTAAGGAGACAAGCCTCCTTAATTGACACAAAGGACAGAGGTCAAACGTTTTCCATCCCTAGGTCACATTGTGTTAATCTCTTCAAACAAAAAGTCTTCTTTCCTCTTAATTGGAAATTAGTTTCCAATCATCCTCAATTAGTAAGTCATTAACTCAATCATCTAAATGTAAAGGTAAAAGTTCTTCACCCCTAGTAAATCATGATCTTCTCAGTTTGCATTAAATACTCAAGGAGAGGTCTTTTCATCTTGACTGGAGGCAGGCTCTCAGCTTCCATGGTTCCTCTTCCATGGTCCCAGCTCCTGTCTGAATCTATCCAACTGCCACCTGGTTCAAAGGCAGAAGGCTCTTAGTTCTTTGTCCAGCTTCTTGCGTAGTTCCTGCTCCATATTGATGCTCACAACGTCTGGTCCACCTCAAGTCCTTCACATTTTCTGTTCCTGGGAAGACAAAGACTTCTCAGTTCAGTTCTTAGTTCTCTTTTCTCTCTCCAGCAGTAGCAGTGCAGCCTCCAGATGCTTGCTCCCAGAAATTCTAGCCTTTCTCAGTTTGGGCTTTTCCTTATATACAGAATTAGCTCCTCCCTGTTCTGCCCCTTCCTGTTATGTCAACAAGTCCATCCCACTGTGAAATTCACAAGTTCTGGATCTTAAGGTGCTAAATACCTATTTGATTTCAAATACAAGGGGCAAGGAAGATCTTCAAATTACCATTACCATTATAATCTGGTATAGCTAGTTCTTTTATTTCTTTTCATTAATTCCCTTGATATTCTAGAACTTTTGTTTTTCCAGATAAATTTGGCTAGTATTTTTCCTAGCTCTATAAAATAATTTTGGTAGTTTGATTGATCTGGCAAAGAATAAATAACTAATTTAGGTATAATTGTCATTATTATTATTATATTAGGTCAGCCTACCCATGAGCAACTGATATTTTTCCAATCATTTATATGTGACTTGTGTGAAAGGTTTTTGTAATTCTGTTCATATAGTTCCTGAGTTTGGCTTGGCAGATAGATTCTGAAATATTTTATATTGTCTACAGTTATTTTAAGTGGACTTTTTCTTTCTATTTCTTGCTGTTGGATTTTATTAGTAATATATAGAAATGTTAATGATTTATGTGGATTAATTTTATACTCTGCAACTTTGCTATAGTTGTTGTTTCAAGTAGTTTTTTAGTTGATTCTTTAGGATTCCCTAAGCATACCATCATTATCATCTGTAAAGAGTAATAGTTTTGTTTCCTTGTTACCTATATTAATTCTTTCCATTTCTTTTTTTCCCTTCTTATTGCTTAAACTAACATTTCTGATACAATATTAAATAATAGAGGTGATAATGGGCATCCTGATTTCACCCCTGTTCTTACTGGAAATGTTTCTAGCCTTTCCCCATTACATAAAATACTTGCTGATGGTTTTAGATAGATGTTACTTATCATTTTAAGGAAAACTCCATTTATTCCTATGTTCTCTAGTGGTTTTAGTGGGAATAGGTGCTATAATTTGTCAAAAGTTTTTTTTTTCTCATCTTTTTATATAATCATATGATTTCTGTTAATTTTGTTATTGATGTGGTCAATTATTTTAATAGTTTTCCTAATGTTGAACTAGCCCTCCATTCCTGGTATATATCCCACATGGTCATAGTGTATTATCCACATTACAAATTACTATAATTTTCTGAGATTTTATTTAAAATTCTTGCATCAATATGCATTCTGAAAATTGGTCTATAATTTTCTTTCTCTGTTTTGGCTCTTCCCAGTTTTGATATCAGCACCATATTTGCATCATAAAAATAATTTGGTAGGACTCCATCTATTTTCACAAATAGCTTATATAGTATTAGAATTAATTATTCTTTAAATATTTGGTAGAATTCACTTTTAAATTCATCTAGTGTTTGGGATTTGTTCTTAAGTTCATTGATGACTTGTTCAATTTCTCTTTTCGGAAATGAGGTTACTTAAGTATTTTATTTCCTCTTCTGTTAACCTGGGCAATTCTTATTTTCCAAACATTCATCCATCATTCCTCTCATTTATATTGTCACATTTATTGGTATACAGTTGGGCAAAAATAGCTCCTAATTATTGTTTTAATTTCCTCTTCATTTGTACTGAATTCACTATTTTTATTTTTGATTCTGGTAATTTGGTTTTTTCTTTTTTTAAAATCAAATTAGCCAAAGGCTTATCTATTTTATTACATTTTTTCATAAAACCAACTCTTAGTTTTATTTATTAGTTCAATAGTTTCTCAATTTCAGTTCTATTAATCTCTCCTTTTATTTTCAGAATTTCAAACTTAGTATTTAATTCAGGATGTTTAATTTGTCTTTTTCTAATTATTTTAGTCACATGACCAATCCATGTAAATATTTAGAGTTATAAAATTGTCCCTAAGAACTGCTTTTACTACATTCCATAAGTTTTAGTATGTTGTCTTATTATTGTCATTCTCTTCAGTAAAATTATTGATTGTTTCTATGATTTATTGTTTGACCCACTTATTCTTTAGGATTAGATTATTTAGTTTCCAATTAATTTTAGTCTCTCTTTGCATGGCTCTTTATTACACATAATTTATATTGCATCATGATCTGGAAAGTATACACTTGATATTTCTGCCTTTGTGCATTGGATTGTGTGGTTTTTATGCCCTAGTATATGGTCAATTTTTGTGTAGGTGCCATATACCAATGAGAAAAAGGTATATTTCTTTCTATCCCCATGTAATTTTCTCCACAGTTGTATCATACCGTACTTTTCTAAAATTCTATTCAACTCTTTAACTTCTTTCTTGTCTATTGTATACTTAGATAAATCTAGTTTTGAAAGGGGGAGGTTGAGGACTTCCACTAGTGTAGTTTTGCCATCTATTTCTTCCTGTAAATCACTTGACTTCTCCTGGAAGAATTTGGATACTATACCACTTGCTGCATATATGTTTATTGTTGGTATTATGTCATTATCTATGGTACCTTTTAGTAAGATGTAATTTCCTTCCTCATCTCTTTTAATTAGATCTATTTTTTGCATTGGCTTTGTCTGAGATTAGGAGAGCTACCCTTACTTTTTTTTACCTTCAATTAAATCACAATATATTCTGCACTAATATTTTACCTTTATTCTGTGTATATGTATCTGCTTCAAATGTGTTTCTTGTGACCAATATACTGTAGGATTGTAGTTTTTAATCTACTCTGCTATTTGCTTCCACTTTATGGGAGAGTTCATCCTATTCACATTCACAGTTATGATTATTGTGTCTTTCTCTCCATTCTGTGAGCCCCCTGCCCCATCTGTACATTTCTCTCTCCTTTCACCATTTCTCTCCTCACCAGTGTTTTGCTTCTGACCACTGCCTCCCTCAATCTAACCTTTCTTCTATCAGCCCTCTCCCTTTTTCTTTCCTTTTTTCTTACTACTTCTTCCTCCCTTCTACCTACCCCATCCCTTTTCTTTCCTCTTTCTTACCCTACTTCCCTTTAGGGTAGGATAGATTTCTGTAACCAACTGAATGTGTATGTTCAGCTCTTTGAGCCAAATCTGATGAGAGTGAGGTTGAAGCAATGTTCAATCCCCTCCCTTTCCCCCTTTACTCTATTAGGTCTTTCTGCCTCTAAATATGATGTAATTTACCCTATTCTGCCTCTCCCTTTCCTCTTCTCCCAGTACAATCTTATTTTTTTTATCCCCTAAAAATTAATTATTTTTAATCATCACATCAAAGTCAAATTATACCCATGCCTTCTGTCTATGTATATGTATACATCTTCTAGCTGCCCTAATAAATATATAGTTCTCAAGAGTTCTAAGTATTGTCTTCCTTTATTGGGATGTAAACAGTTTAACCTTATTAAATAACTTTTTGTCTTTCCTGTTTAGCTTTTTATGCTTCTCTTCAGTCTTTATTTGAAGACTGAATTTTCTGTTTGGCTCTGTTTTTCCCCCAATTATGAATGATTAAACATCCCCTATTTTATTGAATGTCAATTTTTACCCTGAAGATTATGCTCAGTTTTTCTGGGTAGTTGATTCTTGGTTGTTATCTAAGCTCCTTTGTCTTATGGAATATCATATTGCAAGTCCTGTGATACTTTAATGTAGAAGCAGCTAAGTCCTGTGTAATCCTGATTGTGGTTTAATGATATTTAAATTGTTTCCTTCTGGCTGCTTGCAGGATTTTCTCCTTCACCTGATAATCCTGCAATTTGGCTATAATAGTCCTTGGAGTTTTCATTTTGGGATCTCTTTCAGGAGGTGATCGGTGGATTCTTTCCATGACTATTTCACCTTCTGTTTCCAGTATATGAGGGCATTTTTCTTTGATAATTTCTTGAAAAATGATCCAGGCTTTTTTTTGATCATGGCTTTCAGGTAGCTCAATAATTCTTGCATCATCTCTCCTGGATCTATTTTACATGTCAGGTGTTTTTCCAAAGAGGTATTTTACAATTTCTTCTATTTTTTCATTCTTTTGATTTTGTTTCAATGATTCTTAATGTCTCATAGAGTCATTAGCCCAATTCTAATTCAAAGGAATTATTTTCTTCAGCTAATTTTTGTATCTTCTTTTCCATTTGGCCAAATTTTCTTTTTAAGGAGCTGTTTTCTTCAGTCATTCTTTGTACTTTCTTTTTCAAGCTTTTAACTCTCTCTTGCATACCTCTCATTTATTTTCCCAGTTATTCTTCTATCTTTCTTATTTTCTTTTAAATTTTTTTCTTGACCTCTTCTAAAAAGGTTTTTTGGGCTTGCAACCAATTCTTATTCCCCTTTGAGGTTTCAGATTTAGGTATTTTGACAGGTTGTCCTCGTCTGAGTTTGTGTTTTGATATTCCTTATTCCCATAGAAACTCTCTGGTAAGTGTTTCTCTTTACTTTTAGCTCATGGTGTTTGTCTATTTTTTTGGCTTTTAAGGTTGAATTCTGTTTCTGGGGAATAGGGGGCACTGTCCCAAGCTTCTTGTGCTAGTGGTCAGGGGCCTGGTAATGTAATGGACAATTAATGCAAATACAAGACGGCATAGCCAATTAATATTTGGGGGGGTACTTTTATTAGCCGGCGGCTGTCCCCAAAGGGGGAGGAAGCCCTGAGCAGTCTGTCCAGCAAGCTTATATACAGCAAAAAGTACTTCCTGAGACAAACAGTGGTCAGCAAGGCAACTGTTGCTACATAGGGATGGAAACTAAGAGGGGGCTGCAAGCTAAGGGGGCAGATCTTTGTTTTAGTTACATCTTGGTTACAAGGCAGGGGCAGGGCGAGGTTTCACAAGGGTCATACCTTTATGCTAGGTTCCTGGGGCCCCCTGAGGGGCCCTGTGAGAGGCCCTGGGTAGGAGCTAGCACTATGGGAACCTAACTGGCACTTCAGCGCCTTGGGGCCTCGGGCGCTGTCTCTTAGCGTTGCTGGTGCTGAGCCGGAGTACTAGTGGTGGGGTCTTGTGCGCTAAGGCCAGGTAGGGTTTTTCTGCGTTTCCACAGGGGCCACACTGAAGTATGTGGGGGTCTGGCCACCAGAGGACTCCGGTCAGACTTTGCCAAAGCACACTGAGGTCCAGCTGCTGGAGGATACCTGTCTGCCTAGGCCCACTATGGTTCTTGGAGCTGCACTCTGGTGGTTCCCCTGGCTACGTTAAGGCCCATTGGGAGTCCTGGTATTGGCATTTGCCTGTTCTACCACACTAGGGCTCAGCATTTCCCCCGGTTTGCTGAGGTCTATCTTGTTGCTGGCTGGCTTGGATGCTTCTTGTCCTGGAATGCACTCAGCTTTTACTGGAATGAGATTGACCTTTCTTGTTGATTCTCTAACTCTCTAGGGCTGAAAGCCTAATCCATATTTCTACTGACTCCACTATTCCAGGATTTGTTCTGTGGTCCTATTTTATAGTTTTTCAGGGATGATTATGGGAGAGCTACAACAACTCACTGCTTACCCTGACATCTTGGCTCCTGGAAGTCCTTTACCTCTCAACAGTTGAAAAAATCATTCAGGGTCACTAGGAATGAGCAAAATTATCAATATCCTTTGAAGGATAATATGATGTAATGTTAAGAGAACCTTGCTAATCTAACCCTTATTTTACTTATGAAGAAAGAGACCAGAGAGGTAATGAGACTCACTGGTTAACTCAAGTAGTAAGTAAAAGGTACAATTTTGATGCAGGTTCTCTGACTATAAATCTAATGTTCTTTCTACTTTACCACACTTGGATAGTGGACTATCAGGGATGCAAATAGCATATTAACTCTGAAGGGAAATGAATAGAATAAAGCCAATGAATCCATTAGAAAGTGTTAATAAGACATTTAGCCTTTGATGACTTTTAAAAGATAGCAGAAGATCTAGTTTCCACTTGGATTGGGCTTATTTAATTTACTAGAAAAAAAGTCAGTGAGGTAGTAGTTCTCTTCAATGTGTCATTTTCAGATAGGGTTCATTGCCTCAAGGATCTGTGGTTTCCTGGATGTCAGACAGAGATCACTCCTGGTCTATAACTTATTATATAATTCTTAGATATAATTCCCAGTTTCTTGGGACTCAGAGCATATGACTTGCATGGTCACATAGCTAGGATGACTCATGGACAGGAACTGAATCCAGATCTTGTGATTTTCAGTGACAACAATCTATCCACAAAAATCATACTGCTTCTCTGCACAGTTATAGGTATGCGCCTCTATAAATGGTAAGTATTCTACTTATTGCCAATAATAGTAAAAAAAAAGTTTAAAAAATTCAGATTGTCATAATTTCTTTTGTTGTTGTTATTAAGGAATCTAACAGAAAGAGCAATGTATTAAGTTTCAGCCTGGTTTATTTCCTGCTCTAGTCCATTAACTGAATGCGCCTCTTCTCTGTCTTTATTGCCACATTATTTTGGCCAAGCAGTTATCATTACAAAAGTAGATTTTTATAATAGCCCCATCATATGCTCCTCCTAACCCCAGGTTTTTGTCCCCTATTTTTTCCTATTTATTTATTTACTTCCTTACTTATTTGTCTTGAGTTTTAAAAAAATTTCACTTTCATAATATTTTGAATTCTAAATTTTTCCCTCTCTCTACCCTCTCTCCTCCCCAAGATGACATGCAATTGATATAGGTTATACATATACAATAGGTTATGCATGTACAATCATATTAAATATATTTCCACATTAGTCAAGTTGTAAAAAAATAAATCAGAAGAAAAGGGAAAAACCACAAGAAAAAAAGAGAGAAAATAATATGTTTAGCATTTAGACTCCATAGTTCTTTCTCTGAAGGTGGATAACATTTTCCATCATGAGTCTCTTGGAATTGTCTTAGATCATTGCATTTCTGTGAAGAGCTGTCTATCAAAGTTGGTCATTGCACAGTGTTGCTATTACTGTGTCCAATGTTCTCCATATTTTCTATAGGCCAGAGCACCTTACACAGATTTAAGCACATATTAACTACTGTATAATTTTATGGCCTAAGTTGACATCTAGAAAATGGAATTATATTTATGGATTCATCTTGAAATGTAGTAGAAAGAACACTAGACTAGAAGTATAGAGACCTGAAACTTACAATTTTTGACACTATCTTTCTTTTTTGCCTTAACTAAGGAATTTCATCACTGTGGGCCTCAGTCTCCTCATCTATAAAATGAGAAATTAAACTGCATGATAGCTATATCTTTTTTATGCATTCATGTTCTATGCATGGGTCTATTTCTCAGTTTAAAAAAACAAATTACTAATATATTCTGAGGTAAAACTACTTTCCTGGAAACCAAAACATTACCTCATATAGGTTCATCAATAAATGAAATATTATTTTCCACTCTGAAGGTCAGAGTCCCTTAGCAAACCTCTTATTTTATTTTATTTTTTGCTTTTTGGAGTGGGGAAGGTAGGGTAATTATGGTTAAGTGACTTGGCCAAGGTCACAGGGCTAGTTTGTCTGTGTGTGTGTGTGTGTGTGTGTGTGTGTGTGTGTATTTGAACTCAGGTCCTCCTGACTGCAGGGCTGGTGCTCTATTCACTGTGCCACCTTGCCATCCCAGCAAAAGTCTCAAGAATCTATTTAGATCTCTGAAAAGAAACAACTTTGTTGTTTCAAAATGGAAAGAGTATTTATTCTTAAATTATTAAATAAAAGGAAGGAGGGCAGGGGTTTAGGTTGCCAGCTCTACTCCATTTTTTTTTTTTTTGGAAAGACAAGAGTCCTACCTGTTCTCATCTCTGTCATCTTTACTTGCAAGATGTGAACATATGTGAACATGGACTCAAAGCAAAATAACCCATGGAGGAAGACAGAGGGTGTTATGGACTTGAGTTCTCTGAGTTCACATTTGAGGGCTGAGCAAGGGTGGCTACTCTCAGAAGTCAGTCTAGCTCAGTGCCACAATGACTGAAAATGACCTCACTGAAATTCCCAATGAAACTGAACAATTTCCATAGCAGCAGCTTCTCCTTGGCTGCATTTGTTATGCTAATAAAGTGGTGTGATTTTTCTTGGCAGATCTGTGGGCATCTGCCAGCCTGTGACTGAAGACTCTATTTGAAGAAATAACTCAGTAAGCACAATTCAGGTGACCAACAACCTGCTCTGGTTTCCATTCAGAGAACTATAGCTGCATTGAAGTTACTACCACAGTTGGGTAAAAGATGTTAGCACCACTGAACTAGGGTGTGCCCCAAATTGCATCAGGCTTGTTACTTATCGAAGATCAACCCAAAGGAGGAAAAGACAAATTGGATCATGAGCTTCTGTGCTGGGAGTTGGGTTTTAGAAATGTAATGGGGAGAGAAGAGGTAGGGAAAGGAAAGGGATAAGGGAAGCAAAAGAAACAAAATAATGGAGGTTTTGAACTAGCCTAAGTGAAGAGTAGTACAGAAAAAGTGCTGGGCCTTTGCTACCTGAATCTTGGAGGAAATTAAGAGATCATGGGGAGGCATAAAGAACCCAGAATATGTCTTTGCCAGATCCAGATCGAGTGACCAGCCAGTACAGTCAATTATAGAGGACATGGAGATCTAGAAGATGTATAAAGGTTGGAAATATAGCAAGGATCCAGATTCTGAATAACTGTCAGTGGCAAATAGAGATTTTTTTATTTGATCCTCCAGGACCTTTCCAAGGACTAGGAACCAACTTGCCAAGTAGAGGTTGTAGATCTTATCTCTCAGACACATCAAGACATTGGAGTGAATGGCCCTTCCTAGGTCTGGGAATTAAGTCACCAAGAAGAAATCTCTCAGGCACATCAAAACTTTGGAGTGAATGACCCTCCCCCCAAGTTTGGTTCATCACCTGAGCAGAGCAAGCAAGAAGGAATGGTTCATCATGATGGGCATAACAATATAGGGGAGGTGAATATGGACAGAGGTGAATATGGGCAGAACTGAAGGGGAAAAAAGGGACTCTTTTCCTCCTTCACTTGGATGAAGTTCAGGGAAGGGACCAGACTTCTGAATACCAGGAAGCTACTTCTCCCATTCCCCAATCCCTTTTTCTAAAAGGGATTCAGTGACCTCTCAGTCACTTTCAACTCTTAGGACAGTGCCCCAGATATCTGGTAGGGGCTACCAATTCATTCAAATCTATTGTGCATACTTGGTGGACTCCAGAAACCAGGTCTGCTCTACCTATTGGTTCCTGAAGGAAAAGCACACTTTCATACCTACTGGAGGCTTCAAGGAGAGGTGTCCATGGGATATGGTCTATGGTACTCCTAAAGGGCTCCCAGAATTCTCCCCTCAGGGAAGGGGATCAAAATCTAATAGATGTGGGGAAATAACAGCTCCAGACCTCAAACTGTGTTATAAAGCAGTGGACATCAAAATCATATGGCATTGGTTTAAAATAGAGAAATAAATAATGGAACAATTATAATTCTCCTAAACTCAATTCTAATTCTCCTAAGCAAGGGAGAATTAGAAACACTGGAACTCAATAACCCATTGTTCAATAAGTCAGACAACATAAAAACGGAGCTCCCTATTTGGAAAAAAAAAATCTGTCAGGAAAACTGGAAAGCAGTCTGGCAGAATTAGGCTTAGATCAGCACCTTATTCTATTCTAAATGGATACAACAATATTAAATATCATACCATAAAAATAGAAGAGAAACATCAAATACTTCTCACAGCTATGGGTAGGAGATATAGTCTTATCTAAACAAGAGATAAAGGCAATTACAAAAGACAAAGTAGATAATGTGATTACATGAAATTTCATTTGATTTTTATTTGAGTACATGAAATTGAAAAGCTTCTGCACAAATAACAGTAACACAGGATGAGAAGATAAGTGGTGAGTCGAATGGGAAAAAATGTTTGCGTCAAATTTCTCTGAAAAACTTTTGGTGTCCAAAATATATAAATGATAGATGATAAATATATAAATAGATAGATAGATAGATAGATAGATAGATAGATAGATAGATAGATCTAAAATTACAAAAAACAGTTCTCAAAATAATTGCCAACTATAAATATCCATATGAGGGACTGCTCCAAATCATTAATAGCAAGACAAAAAAAAAAAGATGGGGATAGTCATAGTTGTAGGAATTATGGGAAGATAGGCACATTAATACATTGTTGGTGGAGCTATAAATCTGTAGAATCATTGGAAAGCAATTTTGAAATTGTGTGGGACAAGACAACCATTGCCCAAAACAAAATAAGCAGAGACATCTCTAAGTAACAACAGGAAAGATTTATTATACAATCTCTTGAGAAGTGGATGTCATCACAACCAGAGGCAGTCTGGTAGGAGAGATCGAAATACAGGAGGCAAAAAGCTGGTTTATATACCCAAATTCCCCCAATCCCCCTCCCTTTGTCCTGTCCTATTCCCATTAATTAGGAATTAAGGTCCACAATCTAACAACAGAAGAATTTGCTGGAGCTGTAGGTGGGGTGTCAGTAAGATCAAAAAGCAGAAGGTACATATCTTGTAAACAGGAAATAGACAAAATATGTCATCAGTATTATAACAAGATAAATGTCAACTCCCTTAATATAGCTAAAACATGGATATGAAAACAGATAATATCTCATGAATAATAGGGATATTAGGAACTTTTGGGTCATGATGACCCTTCTACTGGTTCCATGGAGGTAGGAAATATTCTATATATCATGGGGGTTTGGGGAACACGATGACCAGTCTATAGGTCACAGTAACCTTTCTAAATCTGTACTTGTGCTGGTCAAGGGGAAACTAAGTCTATGGCCAAGTATAAGGAACATGTACTTTCCCTTCCCACATATTAGCTAAGCTCAGCAAAACCTGCAGCTCATGGCCAAGGGAATAGAGCAAGGATCTCATGAGGTTAAGTCCTAAGTCTTTGGTGCTTTACTATATAATTCCATTCAGATTTCAGGGATTTCTGAGATGTTACCTGAGAAGTTTTCACTTATCCCATACAAAATGATGCAAGTATAGTGACTAAAATGTTCATACTGTTTAACTCAGGTATTCCACTATTAGGCTTATACCTCTAGGATGTATTAATAAGGAGAATGTACACATATTCACCAAAATATTTATTGCAGCACTGTAAGTGATAACAAAGAATTGGAAACAAAGTAGATTCCACTGATCAGGGAATCATTAAGTTAATTATAGGACATGAAAGTAACAGAATAATACTGTGATCTAAGAAAAGATAAATGTGATATATAACAGAGTAGCATGGAAAGATAATGTACAAATTCATGCAGAGCTAAGAGAGTAGTTATAACAATGTAAAAATAATACAACATAAACAGAAGGAAACCCCCTCCCATGTCCCCCATCAAAAGTAAATGTTGAAAAATCTCTCTGTCTCTGTCTCTCTGTCTCTCTTTTTGTCTGTCTCTATGTCTCTCTGTTTCTCTCTCTCTCTGTTTCTCTCTCTCTCTCTCTCTCTCTCTCTCTCTCTCTCTCTCTCTCTCTAACACACACATGCACATGCAACAAACATAGTTATGTGGCTCAAAAGAAGATATGTGAGAAGACACTATACTCACCCCCAAACTCCCCATATTGAAGGCCAGAGGTCCACAAGTGCTACACAGTGCACATGTTTTCAGATTTTTTTTTCAATATATTGATCATTTATGATGATTTTCCCTGTCTTTAAAAATATATTACTTGTTAAATTGGATGGCTCTCTGGGAGAGGTAAAGGTGAATGATACTGTTAAAAACTATGAATGAAATGAAAAAAAGTAACAAAATTAAAAAAAAAGAAAGTTACTGGTCTGGTAAGAGATGTAGATATTTGCTAGTCAATATACTCAGCAGGGCTGGATCAAGGCAAAGCGGGTGGCATCATCCTTTATCTCCATGCTCTACTTTCAAAGTCTTTTACCTACAGCACCTTGTGAGTACCACTTCCTGCCCTGTGCACCCAAGAACTGAAATATCTTCTCCATCTTGTCCTTTATCCAAACTCTTGATATATTATAAGTATAAAATCTCAAGGCTAGAGTAGACATGAGGAGATTACATAGTATGACAATTAACTGAACAGGAAATCTCCACTATGGCGTTCTACTTGCCCAATTCCATTTTTTAGTGAATTGTTTTCTTCAGTTAGCTTTTTTACCTCCTTTTCCATTTGACCAATTTTACTTTTTAAGGAGTTATTTTCTTCAGTGAATTTTTTCCAATTTGTCCATTGTATTTTTAAAGGAATTGTTTGATTTCTCTCCTACCTCTCTAATTTGACTTTTAAAAGTCTTCTGGAGTTCTTCCAAGAAGGCTGTTGGGTTTGAGGCTAGTTCATATTCCCCTTTGAAGTTTCTGATGTGGGTATAGTGACAATTCTGTCCTCTTCTGAATTTGTGTTTTGATCTTCCCTATCCCCATAGTAAGAATCTATGATCTTTGCGTTTCTAAGTTGCTTTTTGTTTATTGTGGTTGCTTTTCCCTGGCTTTTAAAGTGGATCTCTGCTTCTGGGGCACAAGGGGCTCTGTCCCAGCTTCTTGTGCTAGAGGCTAAGGGCCTGGTTATTGGTTTTCTGTTTTGTGGCCTCAGGTTCGGCAGGTAGAAACTGTATAATGTTGTGACTTACCTGATGCTGAGCTGAAGCTATTGGTGGTAGCTGGTATGTAGGGATGCCAGGTGGGGTCTTTCTGCATTTCCCCTGGGTTACGCTGAAGCTCATGGGGTGAGGTGTGGGGGGAGGGGTAGTTTGACTCCTGGAGCTTGCTTCCTCCCCAGGGACTACACTAAAGCAAGGCCTGTCCATGGTTATAGTGGTGGTTTTCTGTGCTGATATCTGCCAATTCTCCTAACTGGGGAAAGGTATGGGGTGGGGGGCCTGGTGTTAGTACTTGCTGGCCCCACCAGCCTGGGGCTCAGGATCTCCTCCTAGTTTGCTGAGGTGGGGCTTGCTGCTGACTTGCCTGGATGCCCCCTTCCCCCATACTATACTGGTTCCCTTCAGCCATAGCAAGAGGGACCTTTCCTGTTAATCCTCCGAGCCTCATGAGCTAAAAACAACAACAACAAACTGCTGTACCCTGTCTATCTGTTGACTCTACTATTCCAGGATTTTTCTTGGGGTGGTATTTTCTGGGGTTTTTTGAGTAATTCAAGTTTTTCAGTAATGGAAAGTGAGAGTATCTTACTACTTACTCTGCCATCTTGGCTCTTGGAAGTCTCCCACTATGACATTCTTAAGAAGAAATCATCCACTCTACATTTTAAGATCTCTAGTGATGAGGGGACAAACTCTCCCTGGAGGCCTTTATTTGGTATGGCTCTAATTTTTAGGAAAGCTGCCCAATTTTCCAAACCAAACTTTGCCTTTCTATGACTTTTTTTTCTCATTACACCAAGAAACACTAGGGGTATATTTGAAAGAGAATGAGTCTGAAATTAACTTTGTATAGTCAAATAAGTCTTTCAGCAAATAGCCTGATTCATCCTCTACAAAAAAAGACAATTAACCCTGTTGTGTTGACTTCTTGGGTGGTTAAAAGGATCAAGTGGGGTAAAACATGTAAAAATACTCTGACAACTTTAAAGAAAGTGCCATATGAATGGTAACTAATAATGTAGTGAGTTCTGTCCTCTGTGGACAAACAGAGCAAGTCTGATCCTTCTTCCACACAACTGCCTTTCTATTATTTGAAGCTATTATTTCACTTCCAAGTCTTCTGGTTTAAGAACAATGGAATCACAGAATATCACTACTGGAAGGAGCATCAGAGATTACCCAGCCTTATCTTTACCTCATTAAAAATCCCTTCATAGTATTCTCTGCATGCCTTTGTTTAGTCTCTGCTTAAAGATCTCTATTGAGTTGGAGACATGGGATCTCTTAAAGCAGCCCATTCAATTCAGAGAGCTCTTTAATTGTTAAGAAGCAATTATTTACATTTAGCCTAAATCTTTGTCTTGTCACAACCTACCACTGGAAACCAATCCTGCCATCTAAGATGAAACAAATCAAAATTTCTATCTCTTGCACACAGTAGTTCTTCAAATACCTGAAGACTGTTCTAAAATCTCCATGAAGAGGATCATCCCCAGTTACTTCAATAGAATATCTGAAGGCATAGTCTCTAATTCTAAAATCAAACTGGTTACCCTGATCTGGGTGTACCATAGTTTATCTGTGCCATTAATAATGTAACACATACAACTTTGAACACACTACTAGACATGGTTTGATAAAGACAAAGTACAGAGGGGCTATCAATTCCATTACTCATTCTGGAGAGAGAGACAGAGACAGATAGAGACAGAGAGACAGACAAAGACAGAGACAGAGAGTTATACATAGATATAAACATCTCTCTCTCTCTCTCTCTCTCTCTCTCTCTCTCTCTCTCTCTCTCTCTCTTTCTCTCTCTCTCTTTCTCTCTCCATATATATATATATATATATATATATATGTGTATATATATATATATGTGTGTGTGTATATATATATATGTATGTATATATTTCTCATTCACTACTTCTTAATTACTCTTACTTTTTAATATGCTGTAGCCTTTTCACATCCACCCTGTGCCTCTCTCTTGTCTTTTCAGTGATTCTCAATTCTAGCTTTTCAGAGATGGTCATGCCCCATCAGTCACAGACATATATTATTTTTTTCTTTTTGTATTTACATTTATTTATTTTTAGTTTTCAACATTCATTTCCACAAGATTTTGAGTTACAATTTTTTCTCCCCATCTTTCCCCTATCCCCACTCCAAAATAGCAAGCCTACTGAATACCAATTCCCCCAATCTGTTCTCTCTTATATCCTCCCTCTTTACCCCCCTAACTTTCTAGTAGTGTAAGATGGCTTTCTATACCCCACTGCTTGTATATCTGATTTCCTAGTTCCATGTAAAAAACTATTTTTAAAAAATATTTCTTTTTAAAACTTTGAGTTCCAGATTTTTTTTCCTTCTTCCCTCCTCACCCTCCCCCCACAGGGAAGATAAGCAATTCAATATAGGTTGTACATATGTAGTTACCCAAATCATTTTCATAGTCGTTATATTGTGAAAGACTAACTATATTTCCCTCGATCTTATCCCTCCCCCCACTTATTCTATTTTCTCCTTTGACACATCCCTTTTCAAAAATGTTTGCTTCTAATTACCCTCTCCCCCAATCTGCCCTCCCTTTTATTATCTCCCCTCTTATCCCATACCTCCTTATTTAAGATACCCAACTGAGTGTGTATGTTTTTCCCTCCTTAAGCCAAATTCAATGAAAGTAAGGTTGTCCCATTCCCTTTCACCTTCCTGCTCTTCCCCTCCATTGTAACAGTGTTCTCTTACCTCTTTTATTTGAGATAATTTACCCTAATCTAGCTCTCCCTTTTTCCTTCTCCCAATAAATTCTTCTCTTAACTCTTAATTTTATTTTTTAGATATCACCCTGTGCCTTCCTATGATCTGCAGGCCAGGAGCTCCTGAGGTAGCCATGTGGTGGCTGCACAGCCACCATGCCTCCACCACTTCTTGCCTGTTCCAACAGAGTTCCACACTTACCTTTTATTTTGTCTTTGGCGTTTATGGTTTGAGAAGTCCAGAAACTGCCATAGCTGCTAGTGATTCACTCTCCTGAAGTCTTCTCCAGCAATGAGCAGGCTGTGCTTGGCTTCCAGTGCACTGTGATAGACCTTTCTTGTCAGCCTGTCAAGCTGTCTTCAGTGGGAGATTTCTTTCTCTCTGTCAATTTGCGGGTTCTGTAGCTTTAAAATTTGTTTAGAGTAATTTTTTTACAGGTATTGGAAGTGCTTAGAGCCAGAGCCCATGGCAAGTTTGTGCTTCTACTCTGCCATCTTGGCTTTGCCTCTCAGACATATATTATTGTTGGAAAAAATATCAGTAGTAAAAAATATGGGCCTGAATTTCAGGGGGAAAAAAAGTTTGAGGTAATTAAAGGAACAATGGAATTTCCCAAATGCAATCCAGCCCATTGTCCACTTTCTTGCTTCTGATCAATTCAGAAACAATAACACAAACACATAAAATGTATTGTTTTGTATTATAGATACTTCATTTCATACCCCATAATGGTCTATTAGCTCTATGGATAGCACAGATAGTCAGCAATCTTTGTACCTCTTCCAAAATATGACACATTCCTGTGCAGAGAACAGGACTTCAATTCATGTTGGTTGAAGATGGAGGAAATAAGTTCAATTCATCTCTCAGAAAGCAGTGTTAGTATTCTGAAAGTACAAAATGCTGATATACTGACAATTCAAAATGTCCAAATGAGTCTAGACAGTTATGTCTCCCTCATGGATTTTCCTGTAATCTTTGGAAAGGGTTTACAAGAAGCCGAAACAAGAACTCCTTGTTCTGCAAATTAAATAATAATTAATTATCCTTTGTATAAATCTAATGTTTGATTGGAACTAATGAATTCATTTATATTTGGTAATGGGATATACTTTTGAATTCTCCACATACCAAGCACCCTTTAAATTTAAAAGACCTACTAGGTTAGTGTTAGAGGTGGGCCTAATACTATAATGCTCTTCCCTCTCATTTGGATGTTGCAATCAGATGAAACACTAGCAGGTCATTGAACAGCTATCACAAGAAGATTTATTTAATCTTGACACAGCTAGGACATGCAGCCAGGTTAGAGTGTCATTTACCTTGCTCCCTGCCTTGTCTCTCTCTCCATGTAAATACAATCTGGTCATCAGGGCAAGGCATGTTGACTTGCAGTGACTCAAATGGTCTTCAGATATTCCCAAAGTCAGAGGAGTCCTGACTCTATCTAGGTGGAACTTTTCATGACCTTAGATGACTAGGAATTTGAGTCAAGGAAGGAGATGGAAGCCCAAGGACGTCTTTGTTGCCTTTTAAGGAAAACATCACTCTTGAAAGAATGAAGGAAAAGAGTTGAGTCTAATTCAGATTTAGGGGAAGAGTAGGGAATAATGGGTCTTCCCAATGTTGTGGGAAAATATTGGCAGATATTAGGATGGAAAAGAGGAAGAAAACATTGAAAGAAAAATCAATCAATCATTCAACAATCAACAACCATCGATTAAATTTCTACCTTCTGCCAGAAATATGCTAGGTGCTGAGGATAAGAAGACAAAGGTAAAACATTGTTGGTCCTGGAGAAGTTTATATTCAATTTTGGGGGAAAATGCACAGGTAGAGAAGTATATAAAATAATTACAAGGTAATTACAAGGGGGAAGGACATGAGAAGCTAGTGGGATTGGGAAGCTGAAATGAGGATGAAGTATAATCCAGGCATGAAAATGATCCATTGTAAAGGCACAAAGTTAGAAGGTAGAGTGCCGAATATGAGAAAAATTCAGAAATGCAGATTGACTGGCCTATAGAGAATTCAAAGGAGAGTAATGTGAAAAAAAGAAGGCTGGGTGAGTAAGGGCTTTGAATTACAAAAAAATGCATTCATATTTGATTGTATAAGTAAGAAGGAACGTCTGTAGTTTATTGGGAAATGCAGTGACATGGATAAACATGCACTAGAAAAATGCTCTGGAAGTCGTATATAGAATGAATTGTATGAGGTAGAGACCTGAAGCAAGGGTCTAGTACTCCAATATCCAGGTGAGATGTGATGAGGGCTTAAATTATGATGGTGATTGTGTGTAGGGGATGAGGGAGAAGATGATAAATTTAAGAGATGTTGTGGGATCTATAACTAGAAGTTTGGTAAATGATTGTCTAGGTCGTGTGAATGAGAGTAAGCAGTCAAGAATAACATAGATGTTAAGGACTTGGGTGACTAGAAGTATGGATCCCCTCTCTCCATCATTACAGTTGATAATATTTACTATTTCACTTAAAAAATTGAGGCTATTAGCCCCCCTCTTCTTCTACTCTCACATCACCCAGATGCCTTCTGTGACTTCATTCTCTTTTGTTCCATCTTGCATAAAAAAGTAGCCAATTTCTTTGCCAAAGCAAAGCCCTCTATAAGAATAAATGTGTTCTCTAAGAATTTATCTCCTCTATTATGTCCACTCTCTTACTTACCTTCAATCTCCCCAGGTCTATTGGCTGCTTACCTAACATGTACAAAATTTAATCCATAATTTCCCTATAATACTCCTTTCTTCCAAACCTCTCTATTACAACAGAAGGCATACTATTCATCCTAGTCATCTGTTCTTGAAATGTATCTTTTATTCTTGACCTAACTTAGTAGCAGGCCCTTATCACATCATGCCCGGTCCATTGCTATAGCCTATTCATTGGTTTCCCTGCCACAAGTCCTACCCAACTCTGTTCTATCCTCCAATCAGCTGTCAAATTGATCTTCCCAAAATATAGGTCTCCCTATGTCATCCTTCCCTATTCAATAAATTCCCATGACACCCTGTTGTCTTCAGGATCAAATGTAAAATCCTCTATTTCACCTTCAAATCCTTTCATAACCTGGCTCTACTTCTACCTGTCTCCTTATACTTTATCTGCCACCATGTTATTGAAATACTGTGATACTTACCTCCTTGCTTTTCCTCATATAAGAGTCTCAGTTTCTAGACTGTGAATTTTTGCTGGTTTTGCTACATGCCTAGAATTCTCTCCCTCCTCCTCTCTACATCCTGACTTCCTTGGGTTGCTTCAAGTTCCAGCTAAAATCACACCTTCTACAAGAAGCCATTCATAATCTCCCTTAAGAGTAGTGCCTTCCTTTTCTAGATTTCAATTTATTCTGTACATATCTAATTCATACATAGTTATTTTTATTTTTTCTTCCATTTAGTTTATAAGTTTCTTGAGAGCAAGTGTTGTCTTCTGTCTTTCTTAGCATTGTCCTTGGCTGAAAGTAGGCACTCAATAAATTCTTGCCAACTAACTGGTACCTTGATACCTTGATAGAGAAAGAGATATTCAGAAAAAGAGTGAAATTTGGGGTAAAGCTACTTAGTTCTATTTTGAATATCTTGAGACTGAGGTAGGTATGAGACATATAGCTCTTAATGATCAATAGGCCACTGGTGATATTGGACTAGAGCTCATGAAAGAGACTAGACCTAGTTATATACATGTATGAGTCATTTGCTTAGAGATGACATCTAAACCCATTGAAACTTATGATGTCACAGTATAACGGTAAAGAGAAAGAAGAAAAGGGGGCAAAAGACAAAGTCTTCAACTGTGCTCATATTTGGAGCATGTAATGTAATGACTTAGCAAATGCACTGAGGAGTGGTTCAATAGGTAAGGGAAGAAATAAAGAGTAGCCAAACAAACACACCCAAGGATATGGAGGAGAAGTTGGGCAAAGTGATAGGATCACATATAACTATAAATACAAGGTATATGAAACAATTGTAAGGTGATTTGAAAGAAGCATCTAGCAATTTGACATAGATCTTTATGAGGACAATACTCTCATTAGGAAAGAGTATTTGAGCTGATCTTTGAAAAGGAACTAGGAGGCAGATGTGAGGAGAGAGTCCATTCAGGACAAAGTGGACAGCCTGCCCAAAGCCCTGGAGACAAGAAAAAGAATTGTCATTGTCATGAAGTACAGAAAAAAAAAAAGCTAGTTTGGCTTT
The DNA here is from genome assembly GCA_011680675.1 of Gymnobelideus leadbeateri. Lineage (NCBI taxonomy): Eukaryota > Metazoa > Chordata > Mammalia > Diprotodontia > Petauridae > Gymnobelideus > Gymnobelideus leadbeateri. The sequence continues at coordinate 76,306 of WOXC01003370.1, forward strand.
ACCCTAAGGATTGTGTTTTTGCATGAAAGGCAGGAATATATAATAAGACCCTAAAGGCAGATTAATGCCTGGCTAAGAAAGATTTTAAGTGTCAAACAAGGGAGTTTTTAGTTGATTCAGCAAGTAATAGGGAGCTTCTGGTATTTATTGAGCAAGGAAGAGGCATAATCAGACTATTCCTTTAGGATATCAGTTTTACAGTTATATTGAAGAAAAATTCGAGGGAGGAAGGAAAGAGGTAAGAAAGAGAGGGAGGGAAGGAGGAGAGAAGGAAGGAAGGGAGTGGATGATGGACCCTATAGGTTGCTAGATAAGAAGGGTGGGGGTGAAAGAATGCACCTCATTATCATGTAAAGTCACTGGATCTTGGAATGTTAGTACTGAAAGGGAATTTAGAACCTCTGTTCTAATTTTTCTTATTTTACAGATGATGGTAAGGTCACACAGAGTTAAAGGAAATAAAAAAGATGGTTTAGTGGAAAGAACATTGGGTTCGGAGTCAGACAGACTGGGTTGCTGTTCTTACTTTGCTATTTATATTTTTGTGACTTTATAGAAATTGTTTACACTCTAAGGCTCCTTTGTTGGTTCTTTATCAATGGCATAGAATTTGAACTGAGGCCCTCTTGCCTTCAGTAATCATCTCTTCAAAACTATCTTCACCAACTAATTAATCCACCTCATAATGATGTTCCCCTTTTCTGAATTGTACTTGTCATCTTTGCTGTAATTTTATACTAAATTATATCTGCCCTTGTATAATGTTAAAGTTGTTTGCTCTATTATTTTTTTTTCTTCTTCATTAGAACATACACTTCTCCAAGAGAAGGACTATCTTTTGTATTCATTCACTTCCACCATCCAGACCCACTCCCCCAGTACATGGAATAGAAATACATGGAGTTGCCCACAATCCCAACATAATCAATGAATGCTTTTGAAGTAAATAAATTAGTTATTTAAAAAATGTTTCAGAAGAATTATCTCACATGCTTCTCCATTTGCTTGGAAAGAAAAAGTTTTCTGTATCTTTTGAGGATTTCTTTCCACAGAAATGTGTATTCACTTTACAACATCAAGGAACTTGCCCAACTTTGGATTAAGTTCAAATAGATAGCCTCTATTTGGGGGGCACTGCCACTTTTGAGATGAGCTGAAACTGTCTCATTACTAGTCACCAGATTAAATGGACCCAAAAGGCACCTTACAGGTCAACCCGCTAATATATTTATCCCAGCGGCCAGAATAGCTCTTCCAGGCTCATTACCATTTCTTGGATAACTAAAATACACTTTATTACCAAGTCATGAAATATTTAATTGCTCTAAGCTAATAGAAAAAAATGGCATTAAAAATCCCTTCAAATGGGCACAGGGTGTGTGTGAGATATAGAATTGCACCACTTGATTTTTTTTTAAATTAGCAAGAATAATATTTTATCCCAATCATATTTTTAGTAGAAATCTTTTTGACTCTTCTGTGGAGAGAAGACATTAGTAATTTCTATGAAATGGAGATGATGATGATGATGATGATAATGATGATGATGATAACAATAACTAACATTTATAATGACTACTATGTGCCAGTTATTGTGTTAAGTGTTTTACAAACATAATTTCATTGTTATTATCAGTCTTTCAGTTGTGTCCTACTCTTTGTAATTCTATGGACCACAGTATGCCAATACTGTCCATGGGGTTTTAAGATACCGGAGTGGTTGGCCATTACTTCTCCAGTGAATTAAGGCAAACAGAAGTTAAGTGACTTACCCAGGGTCATATAGCTAATAAGTATCTGAGGTCAAATTTAAACTCAGATCTCCCTTATTGCAGGCCCAGTACTCACTCTATCAATTGAACCACTTAGTTCCCTCTTTATTATCTATCATGTGCAGAGGACTATGTTGAAAACTGGGGAAAATATAAGTACTAGATAAAAATGAAGAATCTATTTTTATGGTGTTTAAAGTCTAGTAGGGATATTTAATAGTTATAGTAAAAGAAAATGCATGATAAGACATACAGTACTAAAGAGATCAAAGAGGAAAAATGTCATCATCTACTAGTAAGGTATGTTTCATGGGGCTTGGAGCTATAATGTGTAGGTCAAGAAATGACATTAGTGTTAATATAGAACAAATCCTTCACTTAGAAATGTTGTTATCCATAGCCCTAGCCATTCCCCACCTCCCTATGAATCCCTAAACTATAGTTTCAAAAATGTGTGTTACAGGATACCTAGCTTTCTTATGAACATTTAAGTTAACACAAGCATAAGAGGTAGGCACCCCCTATCTTAGCCCATAGATAATACAGAAGATGC
>WOXC01003372.1:0-154364 GCA_011680675.1 Gymnobelideus leadbeateri
AAAATAGAAGGAAAACAGGATACTGGGGGAAAAATTATAGCAACTTTACTTGATAAAGTCCTCATTCCTCAAATGTATAGGGAACTAAGTCAAATTTCTGAAAATATGAGCCATTTCTCAATTAATAAATGGTAAAAGGATATGAACAGAAAAATTTCGGAAGAAATTAAAGTTATCTACAGTAACATGAAAAGAAGCTCTAAATCACTACTGAAGAGAGAAACACAAATAAAAACAACTCTGAGGTACCACCTCATGCCTATCAAAGTGGCTAATGAAAGGGAAAATGGCAAATGTTGAAGGTGATGTGCTAAAATTGGTTGAATGTGATATGGTAAAATTGGGAGGTTAATTCACTGTTGAGGGAGTTGTGAACTAATTCAGTCATTCTATAAAACAATTTTGAACTATGCCAAAAGGGCTATAAAACTATATTTTGTCTGAGCAATACCATTTAGATGTATATCCCAAAAAGATTAGAGAAAAAAGAAAAGGACCTATCAATATGCACAAAAATACTTAAAGCATCCCATTTTGGCAAAGAATTGGAAATTGAGCAGATACCTATCAAACGGGGGATGACTGAACAAGTTGTGGTGTGTGATTGTGATGGAGTACTGTTCTGCTATAAGAAATGACAAGGCAGATGGTTTCAGAAAAAGCTGGGAAGACTTGTGTGAACTGGTGCAAACTGAAGTTAGCAGAATCATGAGAAGATAGTACACATTAACAGCAATATTGTAAGGATGATCAACTGTGAATGACTTAGCTACTCTGATCGAGATAATTCTAAAGGATTCATGATAAAAAATGCTTTCCCCTCCATAGAGAGGACTGATGAACTCTACAAATGAAAGTATAATTTTTAAACTTTTAAAATTTTTCTTGTTTTTTTGACACATGGTTAATATCAAAATATTTTACATGATTTCACATGTATAATTTATATCATATTGCTTGCCTTCTCAATGGGTGGTGGAGAGGCTGGAGGGAAAGAGAATTTGAACTAAATTGTTTTTAAACAAATGTTAAAAATAAATATATATTTTAAAATTAGATATTTAACCAAGAAAAAGGAATTTTAAAAGGAAATACAATATAGTTTACTCTCATAAACCATTTATCTCTCCATTACCCTTTGATCTATCCACAACTGTAGTTCTTCTGGGATTGTGATGTTTCAGGATTCATAACCATACAGTATTGCAAGGAAAACATTTCTGGTGAAAAGATGCCTTGTCTTTGCATGAAGGGAGGAGCATTGAATCATAAAAGACACTTTATAATGTGCTATTTAATTTCCTAAATATAATCTACTCCAATTCTTTTCCTCCTATTCAATTTTAGGACCTTTTAATTATCCCCCTGAATTTCTTATCCTTTTATTGATGTTTTTTACTCAATGGATTGGCCATCTAACAAGTCATAGAATGGACAATGAGGGAACTGCCAAACTTCTAATAATCAGGGTTTGAAATCCTGAAGTTTGGTGGCACAGTGGATAGAGAGCTGAAGTCAGGAACACCTAAGTTCAAATACAGCCTCAAACGTTTAAAAGCTTTGTGAGCCCTGGGCAGGTCTCTCATTCTATATCTGAGTCAGTTTCTTTATCTATATAATGGGTGTGGAAATAGCACCTATGTCCCAGGGTTGACGTGAATATCAACCAAGATAATATTTGTAAAGTGTTTTTCAAGTTTTATGTGAAATATATATGTGTGTGTGTGTGTCTGCTCTCTCTCTCAATGTATATATATATATATATATATATATATATATGTATATATGTATATACACATATGTGTATGTGTCCTATTAGCCTCAGTCATCTTTTACTCTTTCCCCACCTTCACCCATCATATCTAATCAACTTATGTCTTGTTGATTCAACCTCTGCAGCATTGTTCACACCTTCTCCTTTCTCTTTACTCACCTAGCTACAGCCCTAGTTCATTCCCTAATCACATCTCACCTAGACAGTGGCAAGTCTCCTAATTACTCTTTCTATTTCTTTCTTTGCCCTCTCTAGAAAGTTGTCAAAGCTATCTTCCTAAAATGCAAGTTTAACCAGGTCACACTCTTGCTCAAAAATCTTCAAATGGCTTCTTAAGGCCTTGAGGGTAAAATACAAACTCTTGAACCCAGCATTTGAAGTCCTTTTCAATCTGCCTTTCAAGCCTATTTTACAGTATTCCCCTTTGTACACTCTATGCCCCAGCTGAACTGGTCAGCTTCTCATTTCCTAAATTTTGTATTCTATCTCCTGCATCCATACCTTTGGACAATGTGTCCTTCATATATAGAATCCCCGTGTGCCCCAATCTCTGCTTTTTAGAATCCTTAGCATCTACCTTTTCTGATCCCCCTAACTGCTCACTTCCTTTTAATTATTTTGTATTTTCTGTTTACACATTGTGTCTCCAAGTAAAATGTAACCTTGTTGAAGAAAGGAATGGTTTGTTTGTTTGCTTGCTTGCTTTTTTAATTCCAGTGTCTAACACAGTGCCTTACCAGATCCTTAATATATGTTTACTAAATAAAATTGACATTTTTTTTTCATAATTTAGTTTATCCTGACTAGATTATTAGTCTCGGTTGCTTTGAATAATCTTGTATCTTATTGAGGATCGTGCCACCAGAAATGACCCTTTAAGACTTTATCAGCGCAATATCATCCATAGTAGAAGATCTCACTATCTATAGGGAAGCCTTCTTCCATTTGGACTTTGTTTTTAAGCATCCTCAATGACATCAAGGAACAGCTTTGACAAGTATTCACCTCCCTGTTCAAGCTTCACTGACCATGACTCATCAGAGATTCATCGTATAGTGCCATCTTTCTGGTTGCATTTGTCAGGGAATCTTGTATGAATTGTAAAGATTTGAGAGACTCTGTAGAGTCTCTTTCTAACTGCTAAGGTTGTGTTTTATTCTACTCAAGCTGAATGCTTTTCTTCTTTTTTTTGCAAGCTACAAATGATAAACATAGTGGGATCTTGAACTCCGTGCTCATTTTAGTTAATGCTGTAAGGATGAGGTCTGTCTGTTTGAGCACAATCCTGTCTGCACTACTTTTTGTTTGCATTAAGGAGTTCTGTAATACCTGTATAGACCATTTTCACATAATTTTTATAAAGGAAAGATGGAATGAGCATTTATTAAGCACCTATAATATTCTATGCATTGTGCTAATTGCTTCACAAACATTGACTTATTTGATCCTCACAATAACCCTGGGAGGTGGGTGCTATCTCCATTTCACAGCTGAGGAAACTAGGGTAGACAGAGGTTAAGTGACTTGCCTAGGGTCATGCAGATGAGAAAGTGGGTATAAGGTTGGTAGTTACTTATGATCTCATTTCTTTTGAGGAGTATTAATCTCATCCCTGATTTTTATCTAATTATTCTATTTTTAATTTATGGAATAAAACAAGTAAATCCATAAGAGTATAATAAAAAAGATGATTGCATGTGAAACTGCAACTCTATTATGCACAACTTGCTATTCTTTTAAAATATATAATAAAGCTATTATATATTTTTCCTTTTTTTTTCACTCCCCCACCCTAAAGATGGTTATCATTAGACACAAATAGATATATATGTATATATACATATGTGTGTATAAACTTATTCTATACATACTTCTACTTATCAGTTCTTTCTCTGGATGCAGATAGCATCTTTCTTCCTATGTCCTTTATAGTTCATTTGAATATTTATAATAAGTCAAAATGACTCATTTCCTCAAAGTCATTCCTTCTTTTGTCATCTTTCCTTCCCTGAAATATCTTGGAAAATGACTCCTCAATATTTTCAAGATTTTGTTGCCTCTTCCATTACTGATGTCTTTGGGGTCTAAGTACCTTAGTCTGGTTTAGCTGTTCTTTCTGCTTGCTACTTCTACTTCTTCTTCATTTAGCACTTCAGAGACTGGGATTTTAGAGTTGAAATGTCGTGGTTCCATTGTCACTGATGGAGAAAATGGATTATAATAGACATGTTCCGTTTTAGGTCTATTTGTAGTCTTGCCAGTTTCATCTTTGAATGTTCTTGGAAAAACTGTGGCTAATTTGAATTTTCTACATTTTCTTCAAACTTATTTTCAATGTCATGACTTTTTGCTGTTTCATGAGGTGATAGGGCTTTTTCATCACCCTTTTCCATACTGTTGTACAAATGAATTTCTATGTTATTCTTAGCTGCCATCTTTCAGCTTGGCAAAGAAAATCAATTTGTTGGCTAAGCCACTTTCTGTGCTGTTTTTGCCTCCTCCTTGTGGAAACATTTTTACACTTATTAAATTTTCATAGGAAACTGCAATAATCAAATTTAATATTTTTCTCTTTTTACTTTTCTCACTTTTTTGGCTTTAGTTACTCACTGGAATATGTCAGGTTGAAACTACAGTCGTTATTTACAGTGTCTTCTTTGCATTTATAACCTTTCTTCTAACTTGATGTTGATTTTGACTGATCAATGGCCTAACTTTGCACAGAGGACTGATACTATTGACTCCCATGTCAGTGGTTAGTCCTTAAAGACATAATTACTTTTTTGTGTGATAGAGGTCATTGTTCATTATAATCATACCTTCCTGACTCTCACTGAAGAAATGATTTATGATAGTTTTTGAATAATTTATAAATATTTGGCCTCTTTTATTTCTCAAATGAGCCATATTTTCCGACTCCATCCCACCCATTTGTCTCTGGGTCTGCTTTTTCACTGGAGACACTTGGTATGGAAGTGTGTGGCATTTTTTGTTTTGATTTTATTTTGGGGGACCTAATCAAATTCTTTGTAGAATTTCCCTCCATCCTTGTCTAGCGATGTTGATGTATAAAATACAGCTATCTTGATTCTAGTCTTTTGCTTATACTTACTATGAACAAGTGTCTCATGATAGGATATTTCTTTGTTGCCTTTGGACACACAATGAAATTAACTCCTTTTGTTTGTCTCAGGTGGTTCAGTGGATAGAGCTCTAGACCTGGAGTCTGGAAGACCTGAGTTTGAATTCTCTCTCAGATACTTACTAAATGTGTGTCCCTGGAAAAGTCCACTTAACTTCTCCCACACTGTTTCATTTTCAGAAAATAAGGATAACAGTGCTTATTTGAAAGGATTGTTATGAAAATCAAATTAATAAAATGTGAGGTGTTTCATAAACTACAAGTGCCATATGAATGCTAGTTATGATCACTATAAGTATGAGTCATTCTTTAATTCAACTACAACTTCCCTTTGTCTTCTGGCTTCATTTATCATAAAAATTCAATACTGATATTGTTTCGGTCTTTAAGTAGTATTGTATGGAGACCTCACATTTAGAGAACGTACAGACAGTCTAAAAACTGTGTGATTTTTAGCAGCCTTTTATACCAACTTATCATAATCACTATGGAAGCAAGAGACTTACAGAAGATCAAGGGTCATTTTTTATTTTTCTTTAGCTCATGGGCCTTCATGGCCAATGAATAAACCACCTCAGACATCACATTCAGTCTACTGTGAGGTCTGCACTAAAAGCTTTTACAAACAAGCAGAATCTGCCAGAGCTTGTGCCACACTTGACACAGTCTCTGAAGACCTAAAGTCACCTCTGTGCCTCAATAAAGCACTGCAGTAGAACTTTGTAGAGGATTCAATGACTTCTCTTGCTGGTGAAAGCTGAAGTAAAGAGAGGGTATTGTCATTTTGGATCTGGTTACATCACAAGGAAGAAATGGATGGAGAAGTAGTCATGATAGGAATACCTTAGCTGTGCCATCTTCAATTTTGTGATAAATAAAAAGGGGAATGACTTAGGAAAGTGGTTTTCAAAGAATTCAAAGATACAAATGAGGAGGATCCTTATACTCTCAAAGAAGAGTATGGCTCAAGAAGGATGGCAGTCTTTCAAAAATTAAGTTCTGGTAAGTGTCACAGTTTATGTAAGTGAAAAAGAAAATGGTGAAGTGTCTGGGGAAAAAATGGTAAAACAGGAGATTCAACAAGAATGCACAAAACAATGCCGGTGAATCCAGTTAAATGGAAATTAATAAAGTTGCAAAGTTCTGTAATAACTGGGTCAAGAAGGCTAAAAAGTCCAGTAAGAAGAGGTTTGCAGTAAGTGGTAAAGATGGTTTTAAGGAGATTTAAAAAATATTAGGGGCAAGAAGAACATTAAAGAAGAGCTAAAACCCATGTTTGGCACAGATAGGCCTATTTGTTATGATTTCCTTTACCAAGGAAAATGATCTTCAGAATCTGAAGTAAAGAACAAAAAGTAGTTGATAGGAAATTGAAACCCTAGAGAAGTATGACAATAATAAAAGGGCACCCAGCTGTCCTCAATGATTTCAAGCCACCAGGCCTGGGCAAACAATCTTCTAGAGCACTGAAATGACTTAAAGAGAGAATTTATGTATTACTGTTCATGATCTTTGAAGAGGTGAAAATTGGGGAGATGTAGATGGCAAATGTTCTGATGTTCAAGAAGTATGGATACTTCAAATGGTAAGTCAATGAGCTTGACACTGTTCTCTAGGAAAATTCTAGATTGGATTGTGAAATAGGCCATTTGTCAGCATTTAGAAAAAAAAAGAGGTGATTACTAAGAATCAGTATGGGTTAATTAAGAACAAGTGATTCCTGATTAACCTTATTTCTTTTTTTGACAGGGTTACTACACTGGTGGATTAGGGGAGTTCTGTAGACACAGTATAGCTAGATTTTAGCAAGGCATTTGACAGAGTCTCATTTGACCCCACTTGGGTGGCATGAACTTCATATGCACATTTTCAGGTCTCATTATCTTCTGAATGTCAAACATTAGTGGAAGATATTAGCACATCACACATCTGCTACAATGCAAGTGCTTCAACCCTAGCCAATTCAAACCACATTCAAAGTGAAGTGATCATTTGTTGTTGTTGCTATGGATGGAGTATTTAACACATTACTGGACTTATGTTGTGTCTACATGACAGCAAACCAACCTGTCAATTCAGTTAAGTTTTTAAAAAAAGGCAATGTTATGGGAAGGAAATTGGTCAAACCAGTTACTTGGTGTTACGTAGACAAAGTAATTAGATGAATAAGCAAATTTTTAATTTTTTTATATTTTTCTCCCCAGTGCCAAACACAAATGCTTTTGTATTGACTAATTTTTGCAAACTAGTTGTATTGGTTTCACCTAGATATAGCCTCTATCTTAATGCAGCACTCATCTGGTAAATAAAGGGATTAACTGAACAGATTTAGGATACAGCAAATCTTACTTATGAGAAACTCTGTGCTTGTGCCTGTGGACCTCTTCTTGTTTTATCTGGCGCTGCTACAAAAGCTTGTCTTGGCTTGCTTCATAAGGACCTTGAGCAAAAGGCCAAAAAACAGGGTGGAGAGGCCATTAAGATGGTTGTCTCCACCCTTGCATAGCAGAGATTTACAGAATAAGGGCCTGGACATACAACGCTGTTGGAGCATCATTCACACTTCTGAATGAGGCCAGTTTGGGCTAGAATTAACAGTGCAATGTACCTGTGGTGATGGACATGGCCATGTGTAGCAGCAAGAACCCCAATATCCCCAGGGTGGCTGCCAACACAGGTTCTTAGATCTGCTTTTCAAAAGGAAAGCAACTCAAATTGGGTTATCAAGCTTACTTTAATCAAACAAACATACATTACCTAGTTCAGGGGAAAAAGGTCAGCACCCCGAACTTCAGAGTTACAGAACTTACAGATCAGACAGGCTTCCAAACTGTCCCAACATTACATGCATCAATACCAAATCACAGTTACCAGAGAGGGAAGCATCAACATCTGGGTTTTCAAAGCCGGGGGGCTCTCAACAAGGGCTTCCCAGAGTCTCATCTGGTCAAATCACACAACACTTCTCAAAGTGAGCCCCAAAGCAAAGCCTCTCCTCAGGGTTTATATAGCCTTCTCTTGGCTCAGAGAATGTAACAACCTTCTGGACCCACTGCCCAATCATAAAGTATCAAAGTGTGGGCTTTCCTGAAAAATAAGCCTCCCACCACAGGCTCCAGGTGCACTTAAGCTAGGGGCAGGGAAGATCTTTAAATTTGCATTTCCATTACACCATGTGGGCCAGTAGTGAAGTTCCCACCAAGTACTTTTTTTGTACAATTATAACTCATTGCAGATCTTTGCATGGTCCCATAAAGAGATCAATGAATATGTTTTTTAGGAAACCTCATGAAACTGTAAAGAGCTAAGGATGCCTAGGATTCCAATTTCACCTTATAATGTTGAGGTGCTAGTGGGTTGGGTTTTTTAAACCATAATTATATTTCTCCTTTAAGGCTGTATTCAACTTGGAAATTTAGAGATAAAATCATTAGAGAGAACTGACATTTTGTTACTGTTTCTTATATGATGGAAAAGCTATCTGAAGGTCAATACAGATTTTATTATTATATGAAAATGTTTTTCTCTATTGCTCATTGGCTAACTGCCCTCATTTGTCTGTCTAATGTAATAGTATTTTAAGCTTTTCAATGGACATATTACTACTTTCAATCATAGCATCAATAAAATTTGTAATGTAATTTTTCCCCTTCATGTTTGTTTTAAAGACAATACATGAATCTTTAAGAGCTGCATGTCGCATCAAAGTGGTAGGTTGGCCACCCTTTCTGTAACTGTTCATGGAAAGCTATTGGTGTAAAAACATTCTTGGATCCTTGAACCATTAGTTTTTTAGTCTGGATTTTGTTGCATCCATTAATCTTCATGCCTGCAAAGTGCCCATTGGGAAAGTACCATATGTCTCTACACAGTAGCTGTCTTCACTTACTTCTCAATAGCTCTCTTGTATTTACAGATATCAATTCTCTCTGAGCCAGCTCAATGACTTTCTTCCATTATCATCATTATGGATATTTTGAAGAAGTATTTAATGAAACTGGATTCTTAAGGAGAAGTATTTCTGGAATCAGGAAACTGAACAATATTCCAGATCTGAACCAGCTCTTATTATAGTATTGAGTATATAGTTAGTAATAATCAAGGCTAGTTGACTGACTGAACCCTGTTCTGGTCCTTGGTGACTTGTCCAGTCTTGCCTACTGTAGGCACATGCAGATGTAAGATTCTACAGATCAGCATTCAAAGAATGGGCTATACACTGAAGTCAGAGTCTAGCAGAGATGAGTTAGTTTTCCAAAGAGAACTTGGCATCTCATTTTTCAGATCTCATGTCTCCCAGCCAGGTACAGTGCTTCCCATTTAGCTGGTGAGGCCACTCTCCCACTGTGATACAGCAGTTGTCTTTGCCTTATGGTGTAACTCGAAAACAGGGAAAAAGACTGAAGGAGAGACCTCAGAGGAAGGGATTCATATTTGTTTTTCTTGCAATGGGAAGGAGTACATGAGTTTACTCTAAGAAAATATACTTGTTCTTTCCATCTTCCTTCATTTTCTCTCCTCAAGCTTTACAGCCTCTTTGAAAAAAAATCTGTAAATAAAAAAAAGTTGTACATACATTTTCAAAATGTGCTGCCTAACCCAACTTCATACATTTAGGAAGCTGACAGCTGTCCTCTGAGGTACTGCCTGACAGCCTAAAATCCAGGAATCAATCATTGATTCAGAGGAGCATAATGCTCTTGCTACCAGTTTGTATCATGGCATCCAGGAACTACTTATTTGAGATATGCCATCATAACTCTGATAGATTAAAGAACCACATCTAGGAAACAATTGTGTTTAAAAAAATGGTATCATAGATCTGCCAGGTTATAGCCCAGGACCCAGCAGCCAACCAGGGCAAGGCTGAGAAGAATCTCAGCTTCCAGAAACCTACATGGCTGCCTGATGACAGTTCTGTTCTCAAACAGCCCCATTAGGAACTAATTAGCATACATGAATTGCAGATTTAAAGCATTAAAGTGATGTACAAATCATTAATTTTTTGTCAAATCCATGTCATCCTTGTGTATGCCTTCCTATTTTAATGTTGCATGACAGTGAAAAGAAATCTAATCCTCTGTATATAAAGAGGAGAGATTTGGTGTAGCTGATATAATGAGACCTACTTAAACACTATGTATTTTGCAGCTTTGAGGATATCTGCTTGGAAAAATACTACACTTGTCCCATTAGGGTTAATTGTAAAAGGATGGTAATGTATTCAAAACCCCAAGGGTAGTTCTACATGTTTTCTGTACAAAACAGAAGTAGAAGGCTATCTTCACATGAGAGCTTTTATATTCCTAAACATATGTGAATATGTTTCTGCATACAGATATATTTATATGTGCATGTAAACAATAGAGACAACCACATGGATCTTTGCCATCTACTGAAGGAACAATATTGGGACACACAGAATGCAAGAAGATTCTAATGCAAGAACCTACTCTAAGGAAACTTAACTGACCCAGATAATGTGAGTGATGCAGTGGGATATTAGGGAGATAGATAGATAGATAGATAGATAGATAGATAGATAGATAGATGGATAGATAGAATGATAGAAAGAAACATACACACACACACACACACACACACACACACACACATATATATATATATACATTCCACAGATAGCGACTAGACCTGTGATTTTATTGGTATAGAGAACTCCCCAAAGAGGAAATTCCCTATACCAATTCAGTTAGACATCTCTCTAATTTATAGCCTCAGTAGTCTAGACTAATGGTATCAAAATCAAATAGAAATGAGGGTCACTAAACCATACGGAAGGATCCCTGCAGGTTGCATATTGACTTAGAAAACCACACATTTATATATTTCTTTTTTATTAATACATAAGCACATTACAAATAGGAATTGTATTTATATCTGGTTTAGGCCACATTTGGGAGTGTTGTGGGCTATATAATATCTGTGGACTGTGAGTCTGACACCTCTGCTTAGAGAACACTGAGAAGTAACTTCCTCTGAATCTCATTGTCATTATGTGTTAGGGGTAAAATTTGAACCCAGGATTTCCTAACTACAGAGCCATCTCTCTACTCATTGCACCAGACTGTCTGTCAATTACATACATACAATAAACATATAGTTTATGTATTTATGTGTGTGGATATATAATGTATACATAATATGAATGCATAATGTATATGAATATATTAAGATACATCAAGTGCAAGTTCAAAAAGCTTAAAACAATTCCTAGAATAAGGTTATTTTGTCTTTTTTGTATCTTTTTATATTTAATTTCTAAAACTATTTGGCTTAAAAACGAGCACTTGCTGTTTCATTTGCATCTATGTGAAGTCATAATGCTTCATCTGTGAGTACTCTAATAATTTCCATGGCAACCAACTGTATGTACACATACACACACATACACACACACCATGCATCTATATATAGCTATACATTATGTCTACACATAGAGTTAGGTACATTATACACACAGATGTCTAAAAATATAAATACAAGGAATTAATAAGCCGAAATTAGGTATATCTTGGAAATACCTTATTTTAGAAATAAGAGAATATATCAATTTTATATTTCAGAAACTATGATATTCACATAATCATAGTAATGACAGCCCACGCTTAAGCACCTCTATACATTATCCAACTTGAACCTCACAACAACCCAATGAAATAAATATTACCAGTCTCCTACTTTATAGATGAGGAAGCAGAGGCTTAGAGGCTAAAGAGCATCCTCAGGATCGTACAGCAAATAAGAAGCTAAGGCACTATTTAAATCCAAATGTTCCTGATGTTCCTGACCCTGAGTTCAGCATTCCATCTACTATGTCCCACTATGTGCATTATTTTAATGGACACACTAGGGTGTTTATGAAAGTGAAAATTCATTTACTTGTTGCTTCCTCTGCACATATATTCGTCTATCTATCTATCTATCTATCTATCTATCATCTATATGTAAGTATATACAAAGATATAAGTATATACATATGTTTATATAAGTTAAACATATATGACTTCAGTATAAGATCACACCTTAGAAGGTGATAGTTGTGGAAAAAATATCTAAACAAAATTCAGATAAACTCTGTGAAGTTAAAAGGATGGTCACAAATGCAATTATTGCTTCTACTTTCAGAAAATGCATGTTCTTTAGACTTAGGAACTCTTATTGCAATGACCAATCATGATTCCAATGGACCACTTTCTGATGGAAAAGTGATGGTATCTAGATGCTGGAACCTTTATTGTAGTGACCAACCATGATCCCTATGGACTGCTTTCTGATGGAGAAGTGATGGTACCAAGATTCAGAAAGGCAGTAAGAGAGGCATTTTGTACATGGCTAGTGCAGGGGTTGGTTTTGTGACTCTGTGTATTTCCTACATATTCCCTTCTTAATTCCCTTCTCTCCCCTTTCCTTCCCTCCCCCCCTCCTTTTCCTTTTCTTCCTCTCCCTTACCTCCCCTTCCCTTCTCTTCCCTCCCCTCGCCTTCTCTACCTTACCCCACCCTACCTTTTTTCTTTCCTTTTTTAAAAAATTATTTTATTAGGGGCGGCTAGGTGGCACAGTGAGTAAGAGCACCGGCCTCAGAGTTGGGATGACCCAAGATCGGATCTGGCCTCAGAAAATAAGCACCCACACACAAATAATGACTGGCCGTGTGACCTTGAGCAGGTTACTTAACCCCAATTGCTTTAAAAAAATTATTTTATTTTTTGGAGGGCAATTGGGGTTAAGTGACTTGTCCAAGGTCACATAGCTAGTTTTTGTGTTAAGTGTCTGAGGCCGGATTTGAGCTCATGTCCTCCTGACTCCAGGGCCAGTACTCTATTCACTGTGCCACCTAGACACCCCCAACACCCTACCTTTCTTCAATGGAGCACAGTGAGAGGGAGAGGAAATACATGCCTGTTAAATGAAAAACAAGCAAACAGTAAATACATATTCTCTGTGCATGAAGACATTCCTCTATCCCTGAAGTAACATATCTAACATACTTGGGTAAAGGTGGGGAGGTGCAAGTTAGGCTGATGGACAAATCACATCCTTTGGTCTGTGTCTCCCCACAGTCACATTATTATATTGGTGAAATACAGTTGACTTGAACGTCAAGGTCAGCCTTGAATTAGGGACAAAATGCTAATAACTCACATTTATTGTAGTAAAACTTTAAGGTTTTAAAAGAGCCTTCCTCACAACAACCTTGTGAGGTAGGTTGGGCAAACATTATATCCCTTTTATAGTTAAGGAAACTTATTCTCAGAAAGGTTAGATGCCTAACTTACATAGTCACACAACTAGCAAGAAAGACTTGAATCCAAGTTTTTTTTGCTGTACCAAAGATGGGACCAGGAGGGCCCCAGTTCTGTTCAAGTTTACCTGGTCACAGGGACTGTAGTACTGGGAAGCCATGACCTGGTTGTGTACATAGTTATACATATAAATTTCAAATACACACACATACATGTATACAAACATTGTATATGAACACATATATTTGTATGTATGTAAACAGATACATACATACATATACACTTTTTTTTATCCTACCTCCTTTCCCCTGTGGATGACTCTGAATCAGTGCCCAACAGCCTGGTCCTCTCAGCAACCTGTTGGCCCCAAAGTGTAAAAGTTCTCCCTATCTCCTCTGGGTATGTATCCCAACAATGACTTTGCTCAGTAGTAAGGACAGAGACAGGGAAAGGGACTGGACCAGAGATTTCATTAACAGAGGGTATTCCTGATTGAGGAACTCTCCTCTCCCAATGCAAATCTACATCTTCTTTGCAACTTTATAGTCTTAGAGAAAAGCTTAGAGTAATGAGAGATGAGTTGATCTGCCCAGGGTTATGTGACCAGCATGCATCAGAGGTAAGATTTGATCCACATCTCCCTGATGTCCAGGCTGGCTTTGTGTCCTTTATGTCACAAAATCAATTTTTTATCTGTAAAGTGGAACTAATAATGCTAACCCTATTGGTCCAGCTATGGAGCACAGTCAGAAGGACCTGAGTTCAAATCAGAGTTCAGATACTCACTAGGTGTGTGACCCTGGGGAAGTCACCTAACTCTAATTGTCTTAGAAGGATAACACTTTTAAACTCTGAAGTACTGTAATAAAGGAGAGCTATTATCACTTTGTCCTTTTTGGACTTCTATTTCACATTCACATTCACCGTCTTTGATGTTCAAGTTAACTGTTTCACCTGTGGGGAACCAGGTACAAATTTAATAGGGGAAAGAAAGCGAACTGGCCATCTCAGATGGACTGTTTCATGTGGCAACAAGCAGGGTGATGCTTTCAGATTTACTCACTGAGTGTGGATTTACCTATGTGTGGAAGAGGAGGCCAAGAACTAGCTAAGTTGTGCTTATATGTAATCTGTACTCTGTAGACTTCCTGCTCCCATCCACATATTTCTTGAGCAGTGCAATTCTTTCCCATTATTTAAATCCTTGCTGAAAGGTTTATACAGGCTAGTTCTCCATCATCCATCCTCCTCCCCCCGCCCCCCAGTAAAGGGAAAATTGGCTAAGATATTAATTGCTGTCTAAATTCGTGGCACTTGATGGAGTTGGGGGAGTAGTGAGTAAAATTATTCCAAGTTGCTCTCACCAGCATCAAAAACAGCCTCAGTGTTGTTATTTCAACACTCATAGATCTGAGAGGGACCTCAGAGATCTTTTTGTACAATTTTTTTTTTTTTTTACATTTTATGGATGAGAAGGCTTAGGCTCAGCATGGCTGAGTAAATTCAATGTCATGTAGCTAGTTGGCAGTGGTGCCAGAATTAGAATCCCAGGTTCTCATTTCTTAACCCAGTTTTCTATATTATGTCATGCTACCTTCTTATGGTACAGACTAGACCTTTGGGGAATATGAAAATGGAATTGGGAATAGAGCTCGAAGCCAATGGGAAGGGGATTTTTATTCATGAGGTGGTTAAAAGATCTGATGTTTGTGTAGCCCTTATGTGAGGGACTATCACATGACATGAAGGGCCCACATACAGTTTTAGGGACTTTTCACATATCCATTTTATTTTCTCCACCCAGACAGTTTGGGAACTTCATTATCTGATAGCACCTGGGTTACTGTCACCCAATCCCCTTGCAAGCACACATTTCACAAAACTCAAAACAGTTTTATTTATAGGTTAATGAAAATAAGAAAATTTATATTAGATAAAGTCTATAGAAATAATAATGCCTGCCTGTGAATAATAACCCT
The DNA here is from genome assembly GCA_011680675.1 of Gymnobelideus leadbeateri. Classification (NCBI taxonomy): domain Eukaryota; kingdom Metazoa; phylum Chordata; class Mammalia; order Diprotodontia; family Petauridae; genus Gymnobelideus; species Gymnobelideus leadbeateri. The sequence goes on from WOXC01003372.1 coordinate 15,160, forward strand.
TTCCCCAGAGACCCCTAGATAGGACTTTGTCACTTATGTCAGGGCCTGGGTGGAACTCCCAGAAACAAGTTCCTTTTTTTTTTTTTAAAGCAATTTGGGTTAAGTAACTTGCTCAAGGTTACATGCCAGGTGTGTGTGTGTGTGTGTGTGTGTGTGTGTGTGTGTGTGTGTGTGTGTGTGTGTTAAATATCTGAGGCCAGTTTTTTTTTTTTTTTGGCACCACCTAGCCACCCCAAATAATGTGGTGCTTTTTTTTTTTTTAGGTGCAATTGGGTTAAGTGACTTGCCCAAGGTCACACAACTAGTAAGTGTTAAGTGTCTAAGGCCAGATTTGAACTCAGGTCCTCCAGACTCCAGAGCCAGTGCTTCACTCACTGCAGCACCTAGCCACCCCTCAGAAACAAGTTCCTGGTGTGGCTCCTCAGTCTACACCTACAATAGCTCTCATGACCACTCTTTGTTGGCATTCCCTCCCATGGTTTCTCTAGCTCTCAGCTGCTCAGTTTTGTTTGCTCTTTGCAAACAATATGGTTTTTGCCTCCCATGGCAGTTCTCTGGTCAGTTACCTGACACTCTCTAAGTAGCTGTCTGCAGAATTCCCAGTTATCCTTTTCCACAGATCCCAAGTGTCTGACAAAGGACAAAATGTTTCTTCCTCAGTGGCTAGAAGTACTTCTAGAGATCCTTGGCTTGGGTTGGAGATTCATGAACTCTGTGTAGTAAGCTCTAAAGCATTTGAACCAGGGTTTTCTGCCTCCAAATTTTATGTTCTTTCTACTCTGTGTAGCTTGTCACCTGCACTCAAAATACATAGCAAAATGACAAATCCTGTTGTCTAACATATGGGTTTGGTGTTTTTTGTTTGTTTTGTTTTTTGCACATGAAGTAATAAGAAAACAGAGAATTTCTCCATTTTATCCTTGGTTCTTAATATTGTTGCTCCCCCACCCCCCCACCGCCCCCCAAGCTCTGATTCTGCCTTTCCCAACTTTGCAATCAGTTGCACTCACCTTTTAATTTTTCTCCACACTTGCACTGCCCCACCTGGACTATGCCTCCAATACCCCAGCCTCCTTCTTCCACACTTGATCTCCTCCATGGTCTCTTTTTTAGGGGCTGAGACCATTCCCACCAATGTTTCTTCCCCTCCTGACTCAGCTTCTGACTTTCTATCCCATTTTGGACAGCTTTTCCCTGCCCTTTTCAGCTTCTTTTTGGGTGTAGACTTCCTTCTTTAGAATATAAGCTCCTTGAGGGCAGGAGTTGTCTTTTTCCTTGTATTAGAATCCCCCAGACTTAGCCAGAGGCCTGGCATTTAGCAAGTGCTTAATAAATGTTCATTGCCTTGGCTAATAAAAGCAAAAGAAAACCTATATGAAAGATTTCATTTATTACTTGGAAAATGAGAAACAAATACTCTACGGACCCACTGCTCCACGGAATGGCCATGTTCCTGAGTGGCCTAGGTAACCGAGGACAGACAGGTCAGACGCTAAGAGCTCTCCCTGTCCCGAAACTTGCTTAATCATCCTCTGGCTTGGACTTTCCTAGGAAAAAATGTTTTCCAAAATGTTCTGTATCGTTTAGCTCCACAGACTTGGAAGCCTAGGAGGGAAAGGAATTAACTGGGTGTGGCCCACTCGGGGCTAAACCAGACTTAGTTGTTTTCTTTTTTCTTTTTTTTTTCCTTTAGAAATCATTCACTGAGCTGAACACTGATTGGAAACCAAGGTCAGGATGAAATAAATTTGGGGGCAGAAGCACTTTGGAGAAAAAAAGCCCCCACCCACGTGCCTTGGCTAATTCCTGCCCCAAAACTCCCGGTGTTGTGGTGAAGACCCAGTTTCTCCCATCTGCCAAAAGAAGATAAATTATGAGCCTCCTCCCACAAGCATTACAGAATAAAAACTGCGAACAAAGGGCTTAGTCAGACACTAAGCTTTAAGTCAATTCTTAATGATAATCTACTGAAGTCGTCATTGCTTGATCTTGGGAGAATTAGTAAACCACTGGGTCTTCCTTTAAAAACATTCCGCTGGGAAGAGCATGTGACTGTTTTAGGTAATTACACTTTGCAGAAAGAGGGGAGGGGGGTACTTATCATCGCCAATCACTCACTGTGACCCCTGCCTAGCAACACACACCCAAACTTCACAGGTAAGAAGGGCGAATCACCCTTCATTTGAATATAGGTCCTTTATTAAACCTCATATCAAAGAATGGATTTAATGATCTGGAGTTCAAAGGGACCCTGTAGCAAAGCTTAAAATAGCTTCAGAAAACCAAGCTGGTTTTAACTGATATAATTATTGTGGATTCATTGATGTCTGAACAGCAAAGTATTTAAAATCCTGTCAAGGAATATTGAACCCTCCTACTGAAACTAGGCTGGAGAAGAGGTAGTACAGCTCATTTTTGTACATAAAAGCCAGATGGGGGCTGATTAGTATTTGAAATATCTCATGCCCCATTTTGGGCAGCATTGAGGGTTGTTGTGTTTGTGTGTGTGTGTGGTTTTTTTTCCTTTTTTGGCTAGTGAAATATAAATGAACACCAATTTCACATGGGAGCTCCGGTTCCAAACCATTTAAAATTCCCCCAATGTCCTTCTCATAGAATGGCTGCCAGGATCTGTGTAATGAAAGCCATCACAGCAAACGAAAGGCAGGGATGTTGATGTGGATCCCCAACCTCGGTGTGTGTGTGTGTGTGTGTGTGTGTGTGTGTGTGTGTGAGAGAGAGAGAGAGAGAGAGAGAGAGAGAGAGAGAGAGAGAGAGAGAGAAAGAGAGAGAGAGAGAGAGCTCCATTTGTTTGGTGGTGACAGGAATCACTATCCCAGCCCCTCACCCTGCTGCATCAGAAATGATGGCTCCCAGGCATGGGGCTCACCATGGGTTTGTTGCAAGCATTTACTTTTCCATCCTGTCACCATTGCTTGAGCTTTGGGCTCTGGAGAAAAGAGTTTTAGACAAGCAGAGGAGCCCCATCCATGCCTTTGGAACAACAGTAATTAAAAAGGACCGCCTGGGTATATGGAGGAGCTCTGTTTCATTCCCATATGTTTAGTAGCTATCCAGCATGACCCTGCAGAAGTCATGCAACCCATTCCAACCTCAGTTTCCTCATCTGTAAAAAGGGCATACTAGTTGTCGGGAGGATTAAGTGAGATTATTTTCACCTGACCACCTGTATGAGAAACTCATAATGAGGAAACTCCCCCTGGCCCCCAGTTGTACACTGGACACCTGCTCAAAAACACAAGTCCTGGAATCCAAAGACCTGGTTTGGAATCCCACCTCCCTTACCTACCATCTTGAGAGACCTCTGCCAATCTCTCAGTCTTTTGGGGTACCGATTTGCTCATCTGTTAAAAGGAAGGAGGTTGAATTAGATGACTCCTGGTTCAGGGTCCAGGATCCAGGCTCCTAAATGAATTTAATCTTAGAGAACTGCCCAGGGTACTGATAGGTGAAGTGCCCCAGCTCACGTAGTCTGTACATGTCAGAGGCCAGGCTTGAACTACATTGCCTTATCAAATCTTCTCTATTCCCCACATGTTCTTAACCTGGGATGTGTGAATGTGGATGGAGAAAATTTTTACATCTTTATTTTGATTAGCCTCAAACTGGAATTTATCATTTCCTTCAATTATTTAAGAACATTATGCTGAAAGGGAGGCCAAAGTCTTCACCACAGGGGTCCATGAGGCAAAACACGTTAAGAGACCTGATATAAATACCAGCTACTAATAACTGGCATGAAGCTTTCCCCATATCCTCTCCCTTGAAAAGGGATAAAACTAAAAGCTATTATGTACTGATTGAAACCTGAGACCCAACAGGGTATTCATGTTGTAGGTGAAAAGATATTTATTAATGCCTCCTGGTTGCTTACCTGAATTGGTTCCCTGAAACATATTTCAAACTTGGCCACTAGGGCAAAGGAAATAGTTGATTGCAACTCCACCAATGAAAGAGGTGAGGTTATTATGACATACTTGTGTTAGGGTCACTGTCTTTCCTCCACTTTATACTTAAAATACTATGACCAGATGCTAGGAAGTCTTTACTCACCTGATTTATAGGAGAACCAAAGCAGGTGCAGAACAAAGAACCTACTAATTAAGCAGCCACCCCAAGACTATGCCAGTTAGCCTGGGGGGACTTGTTTAATTTCATTAATTCACTAGCTGCTACCTCATCTCCTCCAGTAATTGGTGTGCAGGGCTTGTCTCTACCCTCCTACATGGAAGGAAAACTCATTCTCATTTGAACTCAGTTTTATTCCCTTAGTTTAGACATTCTAGCTGTGCATTGTTCTTTATTAGTAATCTTGAAGAAGCATTATTTATAATGTTCTGGAAGGCTGCTCAATCCATATCCATTACCCATGCAAGTGTTTTGTATGAGTTCACTAAGCTTGTGGCTGATGGGACTGAAATGCCAGCAGCCTTTGGATAGATAGTTCTGCTCTCCATAGCTTGGTCTGCCTCTCTGCTGAAGGGATTGAGCCAGGGAAAGGTCACAGCAAATCAGTCTGGGCCAAGCTTTGCATAAGCCTGAATAGGAACTAGTCAGTCATGGTAGTTCCCTTTTGTAATAATGTTATTAAGGTTCACTGGGAAAAAGTCTTCCCAAATCTCACATTTACAACTGGGCATTAGTCATAACATATGCCATCTTTTGCTAGCGCAGTAGAAGACATGTAATCATAGGGAGCATTTACTTCCATTGGATGGGACCACTGGAGCATTTAAAAAACAAAACAACCTAACAAGATGAATAGAATTGAGAATAAGAATTCATTATTTAATTCCATTTGAACTGATGGAAGACCTAAGATTTTCCCATGATCTTTCCAATATTTTATTATTCCTATGGATCTAGTTTTTTTAAAAAAAAATATTTCATATGGTGTGCTTGTATCCTCAGATGTAAAAACTTGGACACAATCACAGGTACTTTTAGGAATCTAGATTAAGAACTAAACACTGGGTCATCCTGGGCCGGTGAGCTTGAGCTGCAATATGAGAAAAGGGCAAATGAGATAAGGGGGAAGGTAGAAGGGAAGACGCAGAAACACTCCTTGCTGCAGGTCTCAGGCAAGACTGTGAAGTGGGGGACTTTTGACTTAGGTAGCATCCCATGTCCCTTTTCTAGCACCCCTCTCTCCTTTTTTTAGCACCTTGCCCCCTCCCACTATAACTCAGGTATCCAGGGACTACATTCAGCATCTTGGCTGACCTGTCTGTGTACCTAATCTGGCCCTAGCCTCCTCCCAGTGGTATCTTTCTACCTTTTTAATGCTGAACTCCAGGCCCAACTTTCTAAGGTTTCAGCTTGTTGATCTGATAAAATCAACTACTAAGGTATAAATAGGAGGTCAGGAGCATATTTGCATTGTAAAGGACACTTGAACCGGTACATAGCCTCTATTTATTCTATCATCTATCCAATTCAATCAACAATTATTGGACCACATCAGGGGACAGCTAGATGGCCCATGGATAGAGCACATTTGAACTCAGGTCTTCCTGAGTCTAGCCCCTTTTGAGGCTAATCTAATGGGGGAGACAAAATGCAATTATGTAAAAACAGGATAAACTGAGGATAGGTATTAAGGTTGATGAGGATTAGAAAAGGCTTTTTTGTAGAAGGTAGGAGTTTAGTTGAAAAAAGCTAGGACAGCTAGGGGGCAAAACGATCTGAGTTCAAATCTAATCTCAATGAGCTGTGTGACCCTGGGCAAATCATTTCACCCTGTTTGCCTCAGTTTCCTCATTTGTAAAATGAGCAGGGGAAGGAAATGGCAAAGCTCTCTAGTATCTTTGCCAAGAAAACCCCAAAGTCGGTCATGGAGAGTCAAACATGAATGAAAGGATGGAACAACAACAGGGGAAAGCTAAGTGCAACTCATACCAGCTCCTGAGAGGAAACTGGTTTCCTGTGTAAGGCTATGTATTGTATGCATTTAAAAACATTTTTCTGAGAAAGGGCCTATAGGTTTCCTTAGCGTGCCAAAAGGGTTCATTCCATATAAAAAAGGTTAATAATCCCTGACAGCAGTATGAAGAATGAATTCGAAAGGAGAGAAAACCAAGCTAGGAAACTATTGCAATAATGCTAGGCTGGAGGAAACCCCCAGAAAACAGGGATTGTTTCTTATTTAAAATTTTTATCTCCCCTAGCACTTAGCAGAGTGCTTTGCATACAGTAGGTGTGTAGTAAATATTTGTTGAATGAATTGAGTTAATGAATAAAGTAGCAATAAGGACTTGTTCAAGGGTGGTGATAATTAAATTCAAGACTTCTGAGGTAATGACAAATCAACTCAATTAAAGGTTACATATTCAGTCAACAAGTATTAAGTGCTTTTTATGTGCCAGGTACTGTGCTAAGCCACTGGAGGTACAAAGAAAAGCAAAAACAGCCCTTGGCCTCAAGGAGCTGACATTATAAAGAGGGAGGTAAGCAGATTTGCCCAGTCCTGTCTGATGCTTCCTGACCCCATTTGAGATTTTCTTGGCAGAGACACTGGAGTGTTTTTACCATTTCCTTCTCCAGCTCATTTTACAGATGAGGAAACTGAAGCAGAGTTAAGTGACTTGCCCAGGATCACACAGCTAAGGCATGTCTGAGGCTGGATTTGAACTCAAGAAGATGTCTTCCTGACTCTAGGTCCAGCACTTTATCCACTGCAGCACCAGCTAGCTGCCATATATATGCATATATAATGCACATGTATATCTATGTATGTGTATGTGTGTATGTTTGTATAATATTTACTTAGACATAAATGAACCTATGGAAGTTGGTGACATAGCACAGGGTAAAAAGAGAAGAGGGCCCAAAGCAGAGCTTTTAATTAGAAGAATTAGAAGAATTCTTCACAATTAGAAGAAATGACATGAATGAAAAACTAGCAAAGGGGATTGAGGAAGAACAGCAGACATGTAGAAGGAGGTTCAGGAAAAATCAATGGTCATGAAAGCCCAGAGAAGAGAGAGCGTCCAGAAGGAGAGGGTGATGGACATCATGAAGTGTTTCAGAGTAGTCAAGGATGAGATTCAAGAAAAAAGCTATAGATTTGGCCATTAAGAGAAGAGGGGTAATTTTAGAACAATCCATTGCAGTTGATTGAGGAGGTCAAAAGCCAGATTGCTGACTGTTTAGGAGAGAGCAAGAGAAGAAGTAATTGTGGCTCCAAATGTAGGTGACTTTTCCAAGACCTTTAGGGGAGGAGAGTTAGAATGAGAGCTAGTGAGAATGATAGCCCTATCATGTACTTGTATCACTGTGCTAGGCACTAGGGATATAAGGATACCTATGGCACAGATTTCAAGGACTTTATAATCTAATGGAGAAGAGACAAGGTACATAAATGATATAAAGGAAAAATATGGCAGACACACAAAGGTGAGAAGAAATAAGAAAAGGAATTTGAGGAGAGGCAGTGATCAAATAAGAGGAGAAAAAGTGGAATAGGAGCCAAAGAGGGAAAGTTTATTAAAGAAAGTAGTCCACTACCACCACAGATGTTGTCCAGAAGTTAGAGATTGGGTCAACAATGATGATGCTTGAAAAAAGGGAACACTAGGTTTGGTGGTATGAAGGCCGTTGGGGAACAGTAGTGGAGGTGAAAGACAAATTACAACATGGAATTATTGGTGAAGAAGAGGAAGAAATGAAAAGAAGGTGAAGACTACTTCTTCCCCTCCCAAATCTCTGGTTTCATTGCTAAAGGAAACTTCCAGTCACAAAACCCCCTCTTCAAATGCATATTGGCCCCTACTCTACAATGTTCAGCTCTAGTGAGTTGCCTGGGGGCACTGACTGGATTAAAATCACACAGAATCACACAGTGTAAGAAGTGGGACCTGAACCTAGTTCTTCATGACTCTCTATCCACTATGGCATGCTTCCTCTACAGGCTACTTTTTCAAGAAATTTGGCCATGAAAGGGAAGGGATGGGAACTAGAACGTAAGTAGAGGTAGTGGCTCCCAAAATAAAGGGGTTTGGATTAAATCAGGGGGACTTAACATGGGGTTCATAAACCCTAAAATGTACATTTTGATAACTATTTCAGGGCAATTGATTTCCTTTGCAGTCTTTTGTATTCTATTTTACATGTTTAAGAACACTTTTCTGAAGAGTCCATAGGCTTTACCAATCTACCAAATGGTCCATCATGCACAAAAAGGGTCCCCGTGAATTAGGTATTGTTTTAGGTCAACTGCAAATGTAAGACATAATAGAGGGAGTAGTCTGAGAGGTGAGAGAGATGTTTCAATGTTCTATGGAACTGGACTATGAATGATACATCCTCAAGTAAATACACTCACCTCCTTAAGCTTGCAACTAGTATGGAGATGAATTCAAAAATACAATAAAAAACAAGTATGAGAAGTAACAATGATTGCTTATTTAAAGGACAGATGGTTTTTTCCTAGTATAATTAGCAAGGTTTCATGGATTTTGGAATTTTATGCAAACAGAAACAAGAGAATAATTTATATAGGATGAATGATTAGCAGTTTCATATATAATCCAAACAAAATCCATGACAAACATGTATAGGCAATTGTGCCCACATTGGCCATGTCTCAAAATATATGCCTTGATAAGGCTCCATCATGAATCTGTGTCCTCTGTGTTAGGAGGTGGGTAACTTACTTCATCATTTGTTCTCTAGAGTGTCGATTAGTCACTGCATTAAGAGTTCTTAAGTCTTTCTAAGCTATTCTTTATAATATTATTACTGTATAAATTATTCTCTTGATTCTGCTCACTTCATTCAGTCTTTCCTAGTGTGTCTGAAACCTTATCTTTTGTCATTTGCAAATATATTGTTACATTAATATGCCATAATTTGATCAAGCATTTCCCAACTGATGGGCATACTGTTTCCAGTACTTTGCCGAAACAAAAGAGCTGCTCTAAACATTGCTATACGTTTAGGTCCTTTTCTTCTTCCTTTGATCTCTGGGTTACAGAACCTTGGACCACACTAATCCAGTCTCTAATCCTGGGTGATGGCTGGTAGCCTGGACCATTTCTTGTGTATTTCTTCTCTCAGAACTAGAACCAACATTGAGACTCATTTGACTGTCATCAGGCTCATGTATCCCTTAGCAGTCTGCAGCTGCTGTTTCATTTGGTATCAGTAAAACCCAAATGTTAGATCATCTATGTATTGGACTCTCTGTTACAGAAAAATCCCATTCTAGACTTATGGAAGGAGTATAATTTTAATAGGGAGAGGTTGTGGAAGGGAGGGCATTTCAAGAATAAGGAATTATGCGAGCAAAGGTGAAGTGGGGTAAAAGAGAGCACATGTTCTATAGATGATATATAGCTCAATTTCAAAGGAACATAGCATAGTATGGGGAGTGATGCAGAGTAGTATGAATAGGCTTGAAAGGGAGGTTGAAACCAAGTTGTAGAGGATCTTGCCTCCCAGTCTAAGGATCTTACATTTTATTCAAAAGACAATGGAGAGATATTAAAGGTTTATAAGTAGTACAAAGACATGATTTGTACTGTGCATTAGTAAATTAACTGGGCAGTGATGTTTAGGATGAATTGGAAGGGGAAAAGATTGAAGGTGGGGAAGTTGATAAGATTACTATGATTGTTCAAGTGAGAGGTAAATAGGGCTTGATCTATCATAGGAACAATTGGAACTAGAATTCTATTGATAATTTCAGCCCATTGATTCCATGACCCATCAATCATGATCTCAATACGATTCCTATTCTATTTCTAACCCCATGTGCTGTTGCTTTCATTACTCACTTCCCCCACCTTCAACCCCCAAAAAACAAAGAGGGGGAAATTTGGGAAACTGTTTTAACCCAAAGATGTAACTCTGATAATAGGGAAGGAGAAAAGGGGGCAGTGTTCTATTTTGGTACCACTCATATTCTAGCACCCAACTTGCTGTCTACTCTATCAACTTGGCTCAATAGGACAAGAAGCAGAAATTTGGATTCTCAGAGCACTGTAGTATCTCTTGTGAAAAGGCAAATGTTGAACAAAACATTTGCCACTAGTGTGGGTGGAAGTGCTGTTTTTGTGGTTCAAAGATGGCAAGGCTTGTTATGAATGTTGTAGTTTAAACTGTTAAATCAAATAAGATGGTAAGTATTTTCTTGCCAAAAAGGGAAGATGCAATTAATGTTCCATGTTAAAGTTGGAGATTTAAGATAAACTGTCAGATTTTCCCTCTTCTATCTTGGTGTGCTACAAAGCTGCAGAGAAGAAATCTTTCTTATAGGGGGGAAAGATGAATTTTCCCATCCCTGAAAATCATACAAAGTGTGTAACTTTTGGGGTTTGTGATAGCTAGACCTCCAACCTTGGGGGATTGGGTTGGTTATTAATGTACTAATATTAATACCATGTAAAAACATTTCTTCAATAGCAAGAAAAGGCAAGCAAGAAAAACAAGAATAAAATAATAAAAAAGTGAATTAAAAGAATAGGGTACGAGCTAGCTGGGATGGATATGCCTTGTGGAATCATTTTCATAAATAAGAGGATTAGAAAGGAGAAAAAAAGCAGTGGAGTGATAATTAGACCCTGGATCAAGTTAGTATGAATAAATAAATTCATAGAATTTTAGAGTCAGAAGGGACCTTGGAGATCATATAATCCAACTCCATCATTTAAAGATATAAACCTTAAGGCCCAAAGAGGTTAAATAACTAAACCTAGCAATATAGCTCATTATGGTTGAGTAAGTGTTGAATAATTAACTTGGATCCTAGATTAGAACTCAGGTCTCCTGACTGGCACTCTAGTGGTTTTTTTCACTCCCCCATGCTAGACTTACTGTACATAAATACAAAATAAATATGAAAATGCAGTGGAATCTATGGCCTGTTTTAGGATCAGAGTGAATAACCTGTCTGGGTGACAATAAAAGAAGAAATCTATTTCGCCAAAATCATAGTTGTTGACTGGGTTTTCACTACGGCAGTAGTGATCATTGAAAAATTGCTATTGGGTCAGACAACAAGGCCTAAGGCCCCCGAAGGCTCCTCCTCCTCCTCCTCCCCTCCATGTGTATCGACATTATAGTAACCAAGAAACCTGGTGCAACCTTGGGCTGTATTGAGAATCACAGTGTCTAGAAATACAGAGATTATATAGTTCTACTGCTCTGGCCATACCTCTGAAGGATTGTTTTCAATCTGGGTAACTATATTTTAAGAAGACTTTTATAAGTAGGAGAGTGTTCAGAGGAGAAAAGCCAGAATGGCAAGAGGTCCCTGAATTCATGTCACATAAGTTCTTCCCCAGTTTTGGACAAAGAAAATATAGGGCAGGGTAGCTCTTTTTAAGTATTTGAAGGGCTTGGGGGAAGCTAGGTGGTGCAGTGAATAAAACACTGGCCCTGGAGTCAGGAGGACCTGAGTTCAAATGTGGCCTCTGACACTTAACACAAAAACTAGCCTTGTGACCTTGAGCAAGTCACTTAACCCCAATTGCCCTACAAAAAGAAAAAAAAAGTATTTGAAGGGCCTCCATGTGGAAAATGATTAAGACCTGATATACTAAATTCTTAAAAATTAGAGCCATCTGAAAGTGAAAAGGCCATATGAGGTTACATCAGGTGGACTCCCTCTCCTTGGGTCTCTTCAAGCAGGGGTTGGAGGACCACTTGTCAGATCATAGAGAGCATTCCTGTTCTGGTCTAGGCTGGATTCTGAAAGGAGTAGCTTCCAACTCTGAAAATTCTGCTTCTGTGTTTTAACTTGAAGAATATCTCCTAACCCAACTAGTAACCAGATTTAACATAAAATAGGGATTTCTTAGAAATGCTAAATCTTCCTTATTTTTCCTAGACTGGAAAATACAGGGGCTGTCTTGCCACTGATTGGTCACCTTGGAAGAACTGACCTGCTACATTTCTGACCTGGGTTGGTTTGCCCTTACTTGGGCAACCTGGTGACCTGCATTCCAGAGGGTTCCCCATTCCATCTAAGTTCAGACAACCCAAATGGTTTAGTCCTCTGCAGCTCAGAATTCCCAAGCCTAAGTAATCTGCCAATGCATCCTCCCTGGTAGATGGGATTACAGATATGTGCCATCATGCCCTACAAGAAGAAGGATTTTTAATCTGTGGTCCAGTGATTCCTAGGGATATTTCAACATATTTCAGGGGGCCCATAAACTATGATGGGAAAATTATATATTTGTTTTTACTAACTTCTAACTGAAATTTATTATTTCCTTCAGTTATTTTAAAATATTATTTTAAGAAAGGGTATATAGGCTTTACTAGACTGTTAGAGGGGATCATGAAATAAAAAAAGACTAAGAACCTCTGACTTAGACAAAATTATAGGTTGGGTTTATTTTAGGGTCTTTCTTACTTTCTGATGTTGTCTTCATTCTAACCTTCCTCATTAGTTTTAATGGGTTTCCCAAAGCCAAGAAAGCGTGGCTCCCCTTGTCACCTGAACACTAGCCCTGAAGATTTTCAGACTTCCCTCTGTGCTCCAGGCCTGCAAACAGTGCTGTTAGATATCTAATGGCTTCACCCATCTCCTGATCTGAGTGGGATGGCTCTGTATGAATCCAAAAGATTTCCACTGATTATACAACAGCAAGGAAATGTTTTGGCAGGAACCCTTTTGGGCATTAAAATGCTGAAGCCCATATGTTGCTGTTAATTCCCTGCCAAAATGATGTTGTTTTTGTTTAAGTTAGCAAGAGTATAAATTTGAAATCCAGAATTAAGAGACTTTAGCTTAGGGATACTTGGAAGTCACAGAAACATGCCAATAGGAGAGAGTCCGAAAAAGAGAATTGAAAATGATGAATTCATTCAACAAACATTCTAAGTACTTCCTATGAGCGAGGTGATGAGTAAGACATTCTCTCAAGGAATGTAGAATCTAGCAGAGAATTTGGTTGTATCCAGGCAAGTATAATATCACGTAGAATGCAATAAGAAAGGAATAAAGTAGGCATATGTAGGATGGAACTGATGGTACTGCCCCTCCCTGGGAGAGAACATTTTCATTGTCTATTCCTGAGAGAAGGGAAAGAGTCCATGGGAATCCTCTCCCAAACTGTGCTGCTTTACCTAGTCCAAGCTCTCTATGCATACCTTTGGTTATGAACAAAGGATCGTTGTTCAGTCTTGTACCAGGCTTTGTGATTCCATTTGGGGTTTTCTTAGGCAAAGATACTGGAGTGGTCCACCATTTTATTTTCCAACTCATTTCACAGATGGCAAAACTGAACTAAAATGGCATTAGTGCCTTGCCCAGGGTCACATAGCTAGATATGAATCCAGGAAGAGGAGTCTGACTCCAGGGCAGGCACCCTATCCACTGTGCCTCCTAGCTGCCCAAATAAAAGGTTATCATACTACAGAGGAAGGAGATGTTGCTTCCATGGTGAAAAGGAGACTTTAGAGGAGAGGTGGCATTTGAGCTGAGCCTTGAAGGATGAGCAGAATTTCCATGGGCAGTGATGTGAGGAGGGGCATGCAGGTCTTAGCAGCATTGTTGGCAAAGGTACAGAGACAGAAAAGCATAGGATATATTTAGGGAATGGCAAATCCAATTTTGCGGGAGTTTAGAACTCATGGAGGGATGCAAGGTTGGAAAGATATCTTGGAAGCAAATTGTAGAGGGTCTTGAATGCCATATAAATGAATTGGGATTTCATATAGCATCATGAGATACCACTGAAGACTTTTGAGCAGTGAGTAAAGTGATCAGACCTATATATTAGAAATATATATATGGCAATAGTGTGTTGAATTAGAGGGGAAAGAGACTAGAGGCAGCCCAAACATAAGGCAAACTTCTTGAAGGCAGGGAGTGTCTTTTGCTTCTTTTTGCACCCCCAGAGTTTAGCATTATGCCTCGTACACAATAGGCACATAATTAATGTTTTTGATTGATTTATTAAGAGAAAATAAAACCTAAAGTAGATGGTATCAATCATAGAGGAAGAAGGAGAATTAAGGGAGTGAAAAAAGTTTCAGGAAAGGAGAAATGGTCAATAGTATCAAAGGCTTCAGAGAGACAGGTTCTTCTTGGCTAAGGGGAACCCTATGTATGTTTGAGAAGAACAGATTGAAGATGCAAGAAATGGAAAGGGAATGATTGATGAAAACTAATCATATAATCCTGGGATGGCAGGCAACTAAGGGGAAATATGCAAACACCTATAAATCGTTGCAAAGTATAAAGATGAAAGATGGAGAAAAGTGACATGGAATAATACAGAGATGAAATTATAACCTGCTCTAGGAAATAGTTCTAAAAGCTTGTTGCATGTTACTTGGTGACTTTGATTTTTATTTCTGTGGAAGTAATTTCCTTCAATGTTAATGCCCCCCCCCCAAAAAAAAAACAAAAAACAAACCATGATTGGCTGCTTCATTTAGAATTTCTTCTCCTGGGACTTCTGACTCCTGCAAGTACTCTGTGACCTGCCATAGGTATTGACTACGCCTTAGATTTTCTCACTTTCTAACATATGTAGTGATCTACTCAAACACATTGTCTTGGGTTTTCATGGACCAAAATATTTAGAATTTATGACTTCTCAATAAGTTCTTAATAAGTAATAATAATAATAAATACATAATAATAAAGAATAATAAGTTCTTAATATACTTCCTTTGATGAGGTTACATGGTCCTAGGTTATCTAATTGACTCATGTATGGTCTCAGAGATGGAAGGGATGAGTTCCTGAGCCAATTGGGAAGCTGGAGGAATGAGAATCCAGTTTAGTAGGGAGGCATTGGTGGTGTTTCTTGTTCTAGCCTTCTCAAACTCAACAAAGGAATTATTTGGCAATCAGGAGACTTCCTAGAACAAGCAGGAGCTAGAGTAAAAGATCAAAAAAGGACAGTCACCATAAGGAGAAACAAGGATGGATTGTAAATATACTATAGTATAAATTCTGTGATTGTACAAGTTTAGGGAATGGAGTCAACTCTCTAGAAATCTTGAGTGCTTTTCTTTCATAAGGGGCCTCAACCCCCAAGGTGGTACTAGAAGTCTGGAGACTGCACAGATTTCTGAAGGAGTCAGATCTCCCCAAAGAAGGAGGTTTCTTGACTCCTTGGAGCTTTCACCTTGGAGGAAGGAATCTCAATTTCAGATGACTTTTATAGGTACCTGGGATATAGAGACCCATTAGACAGATTAGGTGAGTTGTCCAGTCTACCTTTAGCCTCAAGTGTGAGTTCTTTGTGTTTTATTGTTAGTATAAATAAAGCCTATCTTGATTTCAGTGATCAGGCTTCTGTGGGGACTGCTGGTATCATACCCTTTGTTGTAGAGAACTAGATGCCAGTCAAATCTCATTCCCAGGGGAATGTCTCCATGGAACAGGAGCTAAAATTAAATATTGAGAAGTCCCTAAGATTAAACTCCATCCTTGTAAATGCAGAATCTAAAGTTTTGGGTCATGGGTTATTCGAATACTCAGAGTTTGCAAAAGCAATTAATAGGATAATATTTGTTGGAATGCAATACTGTATATAGTTAGATGATCCAAGATCTAAAATAGGAACAGTGAGTGAAAGTTTTAACTGTACTTGGGCATTTGAAGGATTGGGGGATACCTGGATCCCACCTGAAAGTTACATTTTCTCCCAACAAGTTACTTGCATTTTTAAGGGCCCTATAACTACTTAGCTTATCACCTATGTGTAATCCTTATCAGGGCTGCTATGTGGTGCAGTGGATAGAGAGACTGGATTGAAGTTAGGAAGACCCATTTGGCCTCAGACACTTATCTGTGTGACCCTGGGCAAGTCACTTCACTCTGCTTGCCTCAGTTTCCTCATCTGTAAAATGAGCTGGAGAAGGAAATGGCAAATCACTCCAATATCTCTGCCAAGAAAACCTCAAATGGTATCACAAAGAGGCAGACAGGACTTAAAATGACTGAACAACAGTGACAAATTCTTATCCATCTCCTTCTACATCTCTTATTAATGGATTGAGTGGCAGTTTTTATCTAGATCTTAATATTGTGAAGATACCAGTTCAGTATTTGGGCTGTCTATATATTAGGTCTTGCTCTCACTATATGACTAGCCCACTTTAAAAAAAAATCAAATATTTCTTGGAGATTAGCCTGTGTCATCCTTGATAATCCTGGTCTACTAATGCAAACCATTGTCCTTTAGGCCACCTGTAATTTGGATTTGTCAGATATCAAGATTCCCATCCTGCATAACATTACTGGTAGAATATTCAGTATTCAAATGGGAGCATATTGGTGTAAAAAAAAAAAAGATGAAGTAACTAACAAAGAAACTAAATAAAAACAGTTCTGCCTCAAGCAGAGCCCTGACACACATATTTCCGAAACTGACTGCGGGACTGCCAATGACAGGAATTCATTTTTTTGAGTAGTTGAAGAAATGGCAAGCCAAAAGCAACAATATGTTGCCGTGTGTAAAACTCAAAACAAGCTGTAAGTTAAAAAAGACTAAAATGAAAGGGAAATGAGCTTTCAGGTTGGATTTTGCAGGCACCTCTCTCTCTCTGGAATTTGCTATTTATGGAATATTTTTGACAGAACATACAAGGCATCTTGGGAAGCTCTGGTATCTGTTCTTCTTTGGGAACCAGACCACCTCCTTTACACTCCTAGCTATGCATTGTCCTCTTCTCCATTAGAAGGTAAACTCCTGGAGGGCAGGCATTTGCTTGCTTGTGTTTGTATGCTCAGGTGCTAAGTGCTGAATAAATGTTTTGTCATTATTCATTCATTTAGCACTGTTCTGAGCTACTTACTGCCTTGCACTCCACAATCCAGGTCTCATTTACAGAGAGCACAGAGCTTATTGGGAGAGAGGTTGGGGTTGTGGAAAGAGCTACCTGGCTTTATGCAGAGCTATGAAAGAGGGTGAGTGCACCCTGGAGATCCCCTCCAGGTCTCATATTCTGATTCTGCTCTATGACTTCCAAGAACTCCCTTTGCCCATTTCTGCATCATGATGAGGTGGCAGCTAGGTGGTATAGTAGATGAAGAGATGGCTAGGGAGTCAGGAAGAATTATCTTCATGAGTTCAAATCTGACCTTAGACATTAGCTGTGTGACCCTGGGCAAGTCACATCACTGTTTGCCTCAGTTTCCTCATCTGTAAAATGAACTGGAGAAGAAAATGTCAAACCAATCTAGTATCTTTGCCAAGAAAACCCCAAGCACAACTGAACAACAACAGCAGAAATCAATCATATATGTCAGTCAGTAAGCTAATAAGCATTTATTAAACACCTACTGCATGTAGATACTGTAATAAATGCTGGAGTTAGAATGAAAGGTAAAACATCTCAGCTCTCAAGGACCCCACAGCTTAATGATGGAGATAACATGAAAACAATAACATACAAATAAGATTTATATGAGACAAACTGGAGATAATCAACCAAGGGAAGGTTTTATTGACATGTTATATCCTCTCTTTGTATGTATGCCTCTTGAGTGCGTGGACTGATTGTAGTTTTGCTTTTCGTGGTATCCCCAGAACTTAGCACAGAACCTGGCTTATAAAAATCAATTTTTAAAATGCTTGTTGAATTATTGATTGACCATACAATGGGAGTAATGATTCTTGTACTACCAGCCTCACTTTCTAAGAATCAAATGAGATTATGCATGAAAAATACTTTTTTTTTTTTTTACCACAAAGTACTAAATAAAGGGAGTTTATTGTTATCGTGATTCAGGATAGAAAGACCTCCCATAAAACAGACTGGGCAAATTCCCACAAGCTTGGTCGCTAGGCATTGTTTCCAGAGGAAACGATTTTTCCTTTCTCTTTTCTAATGCTCACTTCCATTAAAAATAGCAGATTACTTTCATAGACCAGCAGACCGATGGGCAGACATGCTCAAGTGCCCCTCACTTACGCATTCCTGTAGTCAAGGTCAAAAGTCTAAGAAACGTTAAAATTGGATGGTATACTCGAACCCTGTAGTTCCATGGAACGAATTCTTACTCGCCATTAGGCATGGGACTGAGCTATCATAAGCAGGGTTAAATTAATCCAATAATAATAATAGAATTACATGACTATAATATTTAGCAATATTCAACATTTGCACAGCCCTTTGCCTGTTATCTCATTTGGTTCTCACAAATACTCTGTGAGGCAGGTTCTATTATTATCCCCATTTTATAGATGAATGAACTTAAAAGGGGTTGGGACATACTATAAATTTATATAGCTAGTTAGCACTTGAGGCAGGGGTCCAATTCTGGTCTTTCTGATTCCAAATCCAACACTATCTATCCTTCTACTTAGATACCTTTGTATAGATAGAGTGAGCAGTTCCTGCTCCCTGAATATCAACTTCACATACCTCCTGCCACACTGACTAATATTCTGTTCTTCTAAGTTGTACTTAGTAAAGGAATTGCCCTCCCAGCTCCAAGCAGGGCTAGCTCCTTAAGTCTTTAGTTCATCAGATCATTTCCCAAGCCAGTAATCTGCAAATGGCACATTGCACACAAGAAAGCTTTGTTGGGCAGGTAACTGTGGAGTAGAGGGTCAGGCAAATTGGGGAGGAGGCCAGACAGAAGCATAAGAAGTCAAAGGAGCACAGAAAAGTGTCAGTGTACTTTTGTACCTAAGGCCTTGGGCACCAGACACTTTCTGTTTCTTGGTTATCCTCTTTATAACTAGCTAGGGCTAACCATGGGCAGCAGGTGCAGTCCTTTACCAGACTACAACTCAAAGCCTTTCCAGCTTAGTATGCCCCTCCAAAGTTGGCCTTCTATTGGCATTCCTTTAAAGAAGCCAGAGACATAGGAGCAGCTATGTGGCGCAGTGAATAGGGCACTGACCCTGGAGTCAGGATGACCTGAGTTCAAATCTGGCCTCAGACACTTAACACTTACTAGCTATGTGACCTTGGGCAAGTCACTTCACCCCAATTGCCCTGCCCTCCCCCCTCCAAAAAGAAAAAAAAAATAAAAAAGAATCTAGAGGCCATCTATCTACCCATCTATTTATTCATTCTATTTGCTTGCTTGTTTACTTTTTTAAATTTAATTTTGCTTGGGATAGTGCTGAAGATCAGCTTTGCCTCCTTGACAACTTTATGTAGGTTGACCTTGGTCTTAACTATACTGAAGGATGCCTTTAGGTGGAGGAGGAAGAGTCACCTGGTGACTCATATATGGTATTGAATCAGTGCCATGCACAAAGCCAGAAGAGAATTGAGAAGAATGAAGGGGATATGGAAGGAGGTTGCCAGGTGTGGCACATGCACAGGGGAGGCCCCCTCTTCCCCCATTGTCAGGCCTAGCTGTTCCTAGGATAGTGTTGGTTGTCCCTGATTATGGGTCTGGCATTTTCCTCTTTCTGCTGCCCCATCACCAAGAAAGAGGAAGTTTTTAGTGCTCAGGGGTTGGGATCAGCATAGCACTTGTAAAGAGCAAAGATCTGGCAAATTCCTCTTGGAACAGGACTCAGCATGACTGCTTTCTGATGGTTAGTCCATGACCTCAGCTGAATGCCGTATAGTCCTACTGAGAACCCTAGGCATCAGGGAGGAGACAAAAGAAAAGGAAGATGGGATCCTTGATCTTTTGGAATTTACAGATGTAGAATTAAAAACACATATGAAAAGAGATTCACACACACATGTGAAATTCACTTCTAAATGTGTTAAACCTCAACTAGTGAAGTTTCCTTTTACTTCTGTTCAGTTGCATGATTGAATTGATCAGTTATAAGATCACAGATTTAGAGCTGGAAGTCAAACCCTCTTATTTTACATATGGGGAAACTGAGGCCCAGAAAGGTTAATCGACTTGCCCAGGGTCACATCATCAGTAAATGTCTGATTACAGATTTGAACCTATGTGTTACTGATTTTAAGTTGGTCACTCCAGTGATGCCCAACTCAGATAGAAACAGCATCACTAAGCCAATCATAAGTATTTCCGTAGGTGTATATTGACTTAAAAAATACATACCAAAATTATCTATGTTTTATTGAATTTTTACTTATTTTGTTAAATACATTAAAAATACATTTTAATCTTATTCAGGAGGCATTCAGGAATGTTTCCAGTGATCAACTGCCTGGCATTTGACATCTTTGTTTTACCACTATTTTATAATGCTTCTTCAATTGTTAAATTGAACTTCAAAAAGTAATGTCTTAAGAAAGTGGTAGTGGCCCAAATTCTGACAGTGCAACCATTTCTTTCCCAAATGTTCAAAATGCATGGAGGGAGAAGGGGTGAGAGGGAAGGCTTCTTTTTTTCTTACCAAATGGTCAGTCTATGCCTTTTCCTTTGTTTTGATCTTGGACGGAATTCTATTGAAATTCATTCCATCTTTACTAAAAGGAATTCATCCAACAAGCATGAGCTAGAGTTAGTTACAGCTATTCCACCCACAAATTCTACAATTGCAAAAAATTAGGATTTGAAATTTTGCTTTTCTCTATAAAACTATTCTACATTTTATACCAGTTTCTATACTGTGTGTAATAAAAATATTGAGAGTACATATGAAAAAGAAAAAAAAATTATAGAAACTAGTCAGAGATAAGTTCTTTTTACTTTTCCACCATGCTTAAATTTAAACTGGGGTTTATAGTTCATGTACTGATATCATTAACCCCAATTGATATGCAGATGAAATGCTCTTGCACTAAATGAGATTATAATGAAAATACCTATTTAATTAAAAAAAAATTCCTGTCTTAGTCAATATTCAATTCAGTGAAATTCCCATATTACAAGAGGGTTCTTTAAATCTGAGAATTGAATTGTATCTCAAGACAAATTTATCATCACTGAAAACTTAGAGCTGACCGGAGTTTATAGTGGGGTTTTTGAATCTTTTTGGTGTATCATGGATCCCGTTGGCTGCCTGGTGAAGCCTATACATTGCTCAGAATATCTTAAAACGTGTTAAATATATATATATATATATTATATATATATATAATTACAAAGAAAATACATTATATGATAATATAGCCATCAAAATATATTTTTTAAACCAAGTTAATGAACTCCAGAGTAAGAACTCCTGGTATACAATTTAATAGCCTGTTTGTCTCTTTGCCCTTGTCCCCCTGTTATCTCCCTAACTTTGAAAGCTGGGGTATTTCAGCACAACCTAAAGGTGGAAACCAGACCCAGACTCTTACTATCTTTGGGACTATGAAGAAGTCTAGAGTAGTAAGTCACCAGTGTAGCCTTGTCAGTCTTGGGGTTAGTCTTATTTTGTCCTTAGTACCCTAGTTTCCTATTGTCATCATCGTCATTGATAACAATAGTAAAAACAATAGAAAAAAAAGCAAAAACATAGCACTTTAAGGTTCAGGAAATATTTTACAAATATCTTTCTTCCATTTAATCTTCACAACTTTGTAAAATAGGTACTATATTATTATTCCCCATTTTACAGGTGAGGAAACTGAGGCAGGCAGAAGTCAAGTGACTTGCCCAGGGTCACACAGCTAGTAAGTATCTGAGGCTGGATTTGAACTCACAAAGATGAGTCTTCTTAATTCCAGACCCAATGCTCTATCCACTGTACCACCTAGCTGCCCTTTTCTGAATGTTATAGAACTAGTAAGTGACAGGGGAAGAATTTAAACCCAGGGCTTTCTGTTTCCAGATCCAACATTCTATCCACTAGGCTGCAACTAGATTTGAAAAGGTTATTTAAGAGGTCACCTAGTTGAACTTTCTACCCAACCCAGGAATTGTGTCAATAGCATCCCTGACAGGGAGAAATTCAGGTTCTACATTGCACAATTGCGATGAAGAATTCTCTCGTCCTGAGACAGGTATTCCATTTTTTGGACAAGTCTAATTGTTAGCAAGTTCTTTCCTGTATTGAGCTGAAATTTTCCTCCCTATAATTTCTACCTAGGGTTCCTACTCTTCCCCTGTGGAGTGAAGCAGAATAACTCTAATAATCCTTTATTCCTATGAAGTTTTTTCATATATTTGAAGACAACAATGATGTTCCTTTTAGGTCTTCCTTTGACAAGCTAAAGACTTTCAGTTCTTTAACTGATCTCATAGCAGAGACATGAGTTTCCTTCTTTCCTTCTAGTCTCCTTCCTTCGAACATATCCTAATTTGTCACTAATCCCCTTAAAATGTGGATGGAGAGGTGGCATAACAAATAACATGAAGGGTTTAAAATCAGGAAGATCTGAGTTCAAATCCAGCCTCAGACATTTACTAGCTGTGTGACCCGGCGCAAATTACTTAATCCTGTTTGCTTCAGTTTTCTCATCTGAAAAATGAGCTGGGGAAGGAAATGGCAAAGTATTTGAGAATCCTTGCCAAGAAAACCCCAAATGCAGTCATGAAGACTTGGATATTACTAAAATGACCAAACAATAACTCTTAAAAAGTACCTAGAATCGACAATATTTCAGATGTGCTCCGGCCAACTTACAGAATACATTGGAATGACCACCTGGTTATGGTTAGCTAGTGGGCTTCTTTTACCTCATTAATTTTTTAGAGTTTAACCTTGATTGTTTATGGTTTTCTGCTGTAGCTCTCTCTAGTTTTATGTTCCTTCCACTCCTCACTTAGGAACATAGATTTTGGACAGGAAGGGACCCAAGTGGTCATTGATACTAATCTTTTCATCTTAAAAAAGTGGAAGTTGAGGCTCAGAAAGATTAATAAACTTGTCCAAAGTCACAGAGGTAGTAAATAGCAAGCCAAGACTTGAACCCAGGAATGCTGACTCCAAATTCAGTGCTCTTTCAACTATACCTTCCTTAGACCATAATCTGCTGGTTTCCCATAGTGCCTTCTTGTTCTGGTCCTCTCCAGGTACTGACACAATAAGTCACTAGAAATTCCCTCTTTGATTTGAAATCAATCCATTAATCAAGTATGTGGATAGTAGAAAAGGGATGATAAATGTCAATTGACTGACTCTTGAACATTAGCAAAGTTGAAGGCATAATGAATATCCCCTTACACAGTCTTTCAACCAGCTATAAAGCCACCTGTGATCATATAATTGTTTCTCCATATTAGGAGAAACTTTGTCAAATGCCTTGCTTAAACACACAAAAAATGATGTTTTTGTCATTCTGCTGACCTACCATCTAGTAATCCTATCAAAAAAAGGAAGCAAGTTTAATTTGAGTGACAAATTCTCATAGTTTCTCATAGTTGCCTGGGTTGGACTACCGCATAGGACTGATGAAGTGCCAGTAGGGAGAGTAAATTGTACGTCCAAAAGCCAGAAAATGACATGGTTCTGAGTATGTAAGATAAGCCTCTGGCATTACAGACATGTTATTTAATAGTGTCCCAACCCACCAAGAATCAAGAGGTGATGGGAGAGGCCTTTGGTTGGGAAACCCCTAGTCTTACCTGGACCTAACATTTAAATACTTTTTATGGACCTACCAGGAAAAACAAAGAATCCTGAACCACTATAGCACTGCTTGGTCTCTGTATTGGAATATTTGAATGTCCACATATTCCCAGTGAGTCTTCTGGATGAATGGACTATTACTGGTGACATCATGGCATCTGACTTTCTGTTTTGTCCTGCCCACCATTTATCTCATTTTTGCATTGTTTCTTAAAGATAAAAACTGGGATCCTTTTTTGTTTTAGTGTTGGGAAACAGGAAACATCTCCATGTATTTGAGTCCATGTCTAATTAGAAACTTGTTTTCATATGTCCAGTTTGCCAGAAAAAATTGTTTTTTGTATGACTACAGAAGTACAAGTATCTGTACAAGTAATAACAGAGAAAAATACACTTCATATCTTGCCTCTCTAATGCATACTCTATATAGTTGCCAAATTAATATTCCTAAAGCATGGGTCTGATGATGCTATTCTCCTTCTCCTGTCTTTCCCACTCCCCAAGCTTCAGTGCCATCAAATTATTCCTAGAATAAATATACAAATAAATAAATAAATAAAACAGAATCTCCTCTCTTTGTCATTGTGGCTGGAGGTCTGGACTTGAAATCAGGAATACCTGAGTTTTAATCCTGTCTCATAACTTATTAACTATATTACTCTGGGCAAGTCATGTAATCTTTGCCAGCCTCATTTCCAGATTCCTCTGGTGTACCTCCCCTAAATTCACTTATTTGGTAAATATCTTACATTTGCTTATCTTTGTCTGCCAAAGCCCCTACCCCCCACCTCCACACCACCACCACCTCTAGTAGAGTATAATCTCCTTAAGGTCAGGGACCCTTTTGCTTTTGCATTGGCATCCCCTAGCACAGGTGATTGACTTGTAGAAGTTGCTTATTAAATGCTTATTGATTGACCAATTGATGAACATCCTAACTCTCTATATGATTCATCTTGATCTCTTGGCTTTAGTTTCCATTTTCCAGTCTTTGGATGTTCCTGAACTTTGTGAGTCATGCTGCAGCTGCCTACTCTTTGTCTGGATTCCTTGGTTCCCATTCCTAGCTATGGTTGTTGGATCACCCTTTTTGGAGATGTTGATATGTTTCTTCCACTCCCACCCCCAGACATGATTTGGCCCCCAGAAAGACATTTTCTGCTTGATCAGCTAAAAGCTTTAGTGCTATCCTATTGTTACAACAACTTGAATGATAACTTCATTGCTTCCATAGTGTTCAAAAATCACTTATTTACTAATCTATTCTAGAATTTGTCTAGTATTGACATCAAATCCAACAGTTTATCATTTTCCACCTGGACAATATTTATCCATCTCCAGGCTTTCTGTACTTTTTCTATTTGTTGTAGTTTCATAACTATGTTGTACTGCAAGTGTTTTTTTTTCTTTTTAAGTAACACAAAATATATAATTTGCCTTATTTTCATTTGTTTGTTTTAAGGGAAAGTACTGTCTTCATGACAGGCTGAGGGGTGGAGTTCCAGGGGTCTAGAGACTAGAGTCAGGGAGACCTGGTTCAATTCTCTCTCCATTTATTTGCTATAGGACAACAGTTAAGTCACTTGACCTTCTTCTCTGAGCCCCACTTTACTCATCTATAAAATGGGGATAATATTACTTGGTTATATGCTTCTCGGGGCTGTTGTGAGAATCAAGTGAGATAATGTATGTCTTACAAAACTTTAAAGCCTCATATAAATGACAATTGCTTTTATGAGACCTTTGCATTATGATTCAGGGGCTTTTCTGAAAGATTATATGATTAAAACAATTTTTAAAATTATCACTGAATGGTATTATATTTGAATTTCCAAACATTCTTCATTTCTCAACAGGGATCTAGGGCCAACCAAAACCTTGGACTATTTATAGATGCCTTGAAAACAAGGGATCTTACTTGCTCTGACAAACCTACTCTTTATCCGTAACACCTATTTCTACAAATAAATGTATTCTTTGAAGAAGGACTGGGTTCTAATCTTGATACTGCTATTAACTAACAAATGGTGGGAAGCTCAGCAGCATAGTAGATGGAGTGCCAGGCCTGAAGTGAGGAAGACTTAATTTCAAATATGGCCTCAGACACATTAGCTGTGTGACCCTGGGCAAGTCACTTAACCCTGTTTTCCTTCATCTGTAAAATGAGCTGGAGAAGGAAATGGACAGACAACTCCTGTATCTTTGTCAAGAAAACCCCAAATGGGATCACAAAGAGTCAGACATGACTGAAATGACTAAAAAACAAAGATAGCATAAGCTTAGGCAAGACTCTACACTTGTCTGGTCCTTAGTTTTCTCATCTGTAAGAGACTTACGGCCACATTATCTGAAAAGCCCCTTCCCAATCCATATCCTATCATCCCATGGTGTGATTTCATCAGAGCAGTGAAAGTTCATTTTATGTAGATTAGGGTTTTCCATATTCTAGAATCCAGCCAAACTGTCCTTCTCTTTGGTCTTCACCCTCAGCACTCCATCTTTATGCTAGCCAGCTTTCCATTCCTGGATTTTACTCCATAACTAGAGTATCACAGAATCTTCCTCTTCTTTCAAGACACATATCAAACTTTACCTTCCACATCTTGCCAATCATTGATGTTCTTCTCAAACCACTTTGTGGTTTTTTTTGTTTTGTTTTGTTTTATCTTGTTTTGGTATTTGCACTAGAAATATTTATTCTGTATAAACTTATATAGGAGAACAACCCCTGTACCCCACTCCATTTCCCTCTTCACTCCAGTAGAAATAATCATAATGAGGTCTTACTTTATAAACAATATGATCTGCACCCTGATCCCTTTAATATGTATGAACTTTTCTCTAATTGGGTCAAGAGGCTTTGGCTGATTAAACAAAGTAGACACACTGCTGGGGGCTTTCAATAACTGAATGAATTTCAAGAGTTTTGGTTGTGGAAGGAGACCTGTTACTGTACTAGAGAACAGACTGGGATTTTATGTCCTTTCCCACCTACCCCCACCTCTACATATGAGCTACTGGACCAGTAAGAGAAACTACATCCATTTGGGCACAAAGACATACAGTTGGGACAATGCAGAGTTAGAGAGACAGTCACTAGAGGACAGACATAAAGAGGATCACTTGTCCAAGGGAGGAAAGAACTTCAAGGAATTTGACCCTTTGCATCAGAGAAGGGATACTGCTGTGGACCAAAGAAGGAGCAGACATTGGAAGCACAGCTATATGATTTGCCTAGCAGACACATACTGTACACAAAGGTTGCTATGTGAAGACTCTACAAATAGAAAAAGTAATTCTAGGCCTTGCAATGTCAGGAATTGTGAATTCTCTTTGCTGTATGTATATTTTGCCCTTAGTCCTTGATACCATCACCTTCTGAATTTGAGCCCACACTTCCCATGGATGCTGAGTTCTAAGCTAAGCCTTACCCAAGCTGTTCCTTTGATGGTTTATGTTTGATACTGAAACAAAATGGGACATTCATTGGTATATTAACAGTTAACAAAGGGAGGTTTGCCTAGACATAGCAGAAGAAGGATATTAAATAAGGTTTGACATTGAACACTTCTTGAGTTGATCCAACTAAGCAAAGTTTCCTTGTCTGAGTTGCCCATCCTGATCCACCAGCCAAACATCAGAGAGTACCTGGAGCTCTTACAGGCTGCTTTGTTCTCATGAGACTGGAAGTGATGTCAACAATCTTGGTTTTTGATCCTCTGAGCCAACCAAGTCTTGAGGATGGTCTCAATTTCTTTTAAATAAAGACTCTCTGAACTTACATGGGAATAGGCATTATGATAATCCTTCTATCGAAGATGTTGTATCTCTTTGTGAGAGAATGAACACCTTGTTTATGAAGGGAATGATCTGCTATTACTCTACCATCTTAGTAAATGCCTTTGCTAAGAGCTAATTGAATCTACTAGTGATAAAAGTTACCCTTAAAACCTAAGGTGGCAGCCACCAATAGGGGATCCAACCCTCAAGGGCAAGGCTGGGGAGTACCCCAGAGGGGAGAGTTACACTAATCTTGGATATGAAACTGTAGGAGGTAAGTTCCTTGAGAATAGGGAAAATTTCCTTCTTCCTATTTATAACTCTAGTACCTTGCACAATGCCTGACCCTTAGAAGGTATCCAATAATTGATTCTTGATTGGGGATTGGCCTTTGGATTAATGTATCAATATGTTATAATTCTAATCTTTTTTGAATATACAATATTGTTCTAGTGACTTCTCAGTTTGTATTCTATATATGATTATGGTAGTTGTACCATCTAAAAATTCTCAAGATTTCTTTTAGCCTAACAAGCAATTTTCTTCCTATAGAAAAACCTCCACATTATATAGGAGTGAGAAGTAAAGTGGCATTTTAAGAGGGACAAAGTAAAATTTTTTAACCTGTGTTTATTTTTCCACAGTAACCAAAAAATATGTGAGCATTATTATACCAGAGGCAGTACTGTGAGGCAAGCAGATTGAGGAATGTTGCTTAAAAAACAATACTATTTATTTGAAAATAGAATTTCTTTGTTGTGGCTAAGTCTCCTCTACCCCTACCCACCCAACTGTCTGGACTCAAGGGAGAGGTTACTGAGTTATAAATCTATTTTTCCATATTGGAGCTGATGCTGGAGTGCAGCTAATGTACTGTGTATTCAAATGAGACTTTTTAAAAACAGTTGAATGGAGCTGAAATGCAAATTGTGGTAGTAGGAGCACTTTCTGCTGCCCTTTGTCCCTTCTGTCTGTGTCCTTAAGGATCTAGTCAAGGACTCCCAGCAGAGACATTAGCCATATAGAAAAGTAAACAATTTTGTCTTCCCTCTTCTGTTCAAGACCTCTTTGTGATATGCCCAGCCTGCTGAAAACTTGGAGATTAGGAACAAAGTCCTCTAGTCCACATAGGAGATAAAGAGGCTTGGGGGGAGGGTGGGGTTTCCGGAAAAAAAAATGACTGAAAGGGAAAGGATGAGGATGAAGAATCTCCAAGGGGGGGGGGGGAGGGAAAAGCTTTGAACCCCAGGGAAAGGCAAGGGACAAAAGATGAAGTTAAAGTCAATTAGCATTGGGGAAAGGGGTGGGAAGAAGCCCAGGAACAGAAAAAAGTCAGAGGTAACTAACCACTGTGGAAAGTGGATAGAGAAATAACAAAAGTAGAGAGGAAAGCAATGGTTGGAGAGGATGAAGATGAGGCAAGCTTTCTGTAGCTACAAAACCATTATTAATCTCCTTACATAGGTCTTTGATGTTACAACCAAATGCCGGACTATACGGTGGGATGAAACATTGGCCAAATTAATGGCCAGTTATCTCCTGGTTGGGTTGCTTTGATGAGCACAAACAAATTTTAAAAATCTGATATATTTTGTGAATGAACCACTGGTCCAAACCCATCTTTATTGGGAAAGTGCTAGGTGCCACAACTCTTGGTGGTGGTCCTAGCAGGGAGTTTACAACAAAGCATTAGATCCCCATTTGATAGGGAAGAAACAAAGCCAGAGTAGTTCATCAAAGGTCATCCCCAGTAAATCAGCAGTGGAGCCAGGGAAGAATTCTATGTTCTCAACATCTATTAGGCCCCATTACCTCTACTGTTTTCTTGCCTCACTCCTTCCCTCCTTCTCTTAGGCTCAGGCTTCACTGGCAAAGTAAAATGGCGTACTGGGAGACAATTATCCAGATAATTTGGCTGGAGACAGAGCCTTAACAGGCCTTTTAAAGGGACTGTATTTGTGTGCTCCATTAGTGTCTGCACTAATGCAAGAATAAAATAGCATGCTGTTTCCTTAAAAAATTGCTGAATGGAATTCTGCAGGCTAATTTAAATATATGAGCTAATTATCTGTTTCAAGTGAATTAAAAAGTATGGAAAGTTGCATAAAGCATATTGATTTTTTGAAAATAAATTTTGCTTCTGCTAACTAAATGTCAACTCCAATTGTGGGATCCCATCATGTCCTATTTAGTTTTCATGATTCTATTTATTATTCATAGGGAAAGAAAAGATCCCCCCTTCATAATAGTAATGAGAAACATCCTACTCTGGTTGATATAAAAGGCTAAATTTGGGAAGGGTGGCCTCCTCATGGGTTGGTTACATTTAATGTATTCAATTTGTTACCAAGGCAAAAGTCGTGAATGCAAATTAATTGTAGGCCTGATTGGTCACTTATGGGCTCTGGGTATTTTGAATGTGGAAGTGGCTCAATTATGATGGAAATTGGTTAATATCACTGAAAATGAACTTTGATTCTAATTCTTGTGAAGGATGTTCATATTTGGTCATAATATGGGACCATCCAACAAAAAAAAGGCTGGATATGGCATTGTGATTTTCACTCTGTAGCCCAGGAAAAAACCTGGGAGATTTGAGGGGGATTTTTTTTGCTGTCCCCCCACTAGCTCCTGTTGGCTGTTACTCTCTTCCCTATGCCAGGGAAGACCAGGTTTCCTTCAAGGAGACATCAGTACCTATTGATGTGTGTGAAAGGCCCAAAGACCTTTCGTGTTTCCTCAGGAAAGTCTGTGCTTTTAAAATATTCCTTATCCTGTACACTCAGTTTTCTTGTCAAATGGGGGAAAGCTAAAGTGTAGCCTCATCCTTCCCTGCACTGCAGCAGAGGGACACACAGAAATTAAAACTTTTGCTCAGTCGATGAAAGGAAAGGGGGAAAGCAGTCCGTTATGGAAGAGAGGTCTCTGATCACCGAGAGGAAGGTTGGTAGGTACTCGGTATCGCCATCGGAACACCAGTTTTTGCTAATTTACTGTGTCAGCCATAGAAAAAAATGATCACCGGCCTGTTCGACTAGAGATAAGTGATGCCTGTCAGGAGATAGCATGCATTTGTGCTGTGTGCCCCAGAGTAAAAGGGATGGGAAAAGGTAGGTTATAACAAGCGTTGAAATAGGCATCGGACTGCCCAAGTCTACCATCGTCCCCTAAGCAAAACTCCCTGCTGAGTCAGAAGCCAGAGATAGGTTCCCACAGGACATATCCATACATGCGAAAGATAGAGCACTGAGCTCACAAACTTGCGTCTGAATCATTTTGATATATTTTTCCCTTCTCCCAAGATAATGTAGTCCCCCCTTGTTTCACAATTAATCACCACAACAAAATATTTACTGAGTAAATGAGGAATGCAATTGAATTTTTTTGCAGAGCTGCCAAGGGGTCAGAGGTCTGGTATAGAAATGATGTTTGAAGCAATAATTAATTAGCTGACATTCTCTTGGAAATCTCTCTTTGGGAAAAGTCTGTTGAAACAAGAGACAAGGACAAAACGAAAGGAAAAGAGTAATGAAAAATGGGAAAAGGGAAAGAGCAGTGGAGAAAGGGGGATAGGGAGCCCAAAACAAGACCAGTCTTCTTTTATTTACACTTTGGAAAGCATCTTAAATAGAATTCTACTTCAGCCTGCCCTGAACAATATTCTTCTTCTGTCAATACCACCAAACTGTTTTGTTTTTCTTCTTCAGTGAATAAATAGCATAATTCCTCCAGGAGTAAATCACATTTACTGCATACACAATTAACCAGTGGCTTGCTTGTCTTTTCATTCCTTTCCTTGGTGAAATCTATGGGGAAGAACTCCTGGACCATCTGTGTGGTGAAAAAAAGAGAAAGTAACTCAAAGGAAGGAAGGAAGGAAGGAAGGAAGGAAGGAAGGAAGGAAGGAAGGAAGGAAGGAAGGAAGGAAGGAAGGAGAAGGAAGGAAGGAAGGAAGGAAAGAAACAAGCATCATCTCCAGTCATCCTGATCTGTATCTTGCTACAGGACCCAGATGGCTCCTGAGGAGAAAGTGAGGCTGGCGACTTTGTACAGCCCTCCCTCACTTAAATCCAATTCACTTGCAAGTCAGGGCATCACTTTCCTGATGTCATAGTCCTCTAAGAGAAAAAAGGACAAATAGCTATGTGCTAAGCACACATATTATCTCATTTGATCCTCACAACAACACTGGGGGGCTTGGTGCTATTATCTCCATTTTACAGTTGGGGAAACTTAGGCAGGCAGCGTTAAATTACTGCCCAGGGTTACCATGCTAGTGTCTGAGGCTGGATTAGAACCCAGATCTTCCTGACTCACACTTAATATCCCAAGAACAAGACACTCCACCTCCCAGCTCTGGAGCATTTTCTTTGTCTGCAATGCCTCTTAATGACTCTCCCTTCTCATTTCTGCCTCCAGGCTTCTCTTTAGTTCTTGGTTCTTTTGTCTTTAGCTTTTCCTTTAAATCCAAACTAAAATTCCTTTCCCAATCCCAGTGAATTCCAATGCCTTCACTTTTTTGTTTCTTATTTATCTCATGAAGTAAATGACCTGTTTATAAATAATTGGTTGCTTGGGGTCTCCCCCATTAGATTGTGAGTTCCTTGAGGGTAAGGATTATCTAACCTTTTTTTTTTTTTGGATCTCTAGGGCTTAGCACAATACTTGACACAAAGTAGGCACTTAATAAATGCTGATTGATTAATTGATTAACTCAGAGCCCATCATTCTATCCACTCTGTAAAATGAGGCAAGAGGGCAAAGTGTTTTGTAAATCTTAGAATGCTATATAATTACCATCATATTTATCATTATTTTTATTACTATTTTGTTAGTAACAATTGACAAAGGAGATGAATTAAACCCTTTCTTCTATAGCATTCCTTCTAGGTTTTAAAATTTTTTGTACATTTTTTTTTCTTCTGGGGAAGACAGGGATTGAAGAGGAATTTTTTTTTTTTTTTGCTTTAGTTGCTGTGGACCTTCACTACACTTAATTTTGTTTCCTGTAACAACATAGTGGAAAATAATGGAGCTTGCCCCCTTGAACTTGAGTCTTCACCTTCTGCCCTCTGCATACCTTCTCTTCTACAGTTCAGAATGTGCAGTGAACACAGAAATCATTTAGAAGCAAAACCTGCAACCTTTGCAGAGTGGCTAAGTGTTTTCTTAGTGATGGAGAAGGTAGAATACATCTCTGGTTGCATTTTCAGAACCTTAGTGAGAAAATCATTAAGGCCATTTTTTAGGGTCAAAAGGCTTCCTGCTGGAATTTAGGGTAAACTCAAGGGGGCTCTCTGAGTCCCAGAGAATCCCAGGAGAAGAAGAGACCTAGAGAAGAGACCTCACAGAGCAAGTCTGTCATTGCAAAGCAGACACTTAATTTCAGAGTCAAGCTGCTAGTGGGATGTGTGTCTTTTTACTTATGTGTATAGCTTCTTAAAAGCTGAATTAATAAGATTTAAAATTTACATTTATTTATAGGATTTTTATATTCCCCAACAAAAGCACACTAACAAAAAACATATTAAAAGGTTTTGTTTTTGCTTTTAATCACATCCTTGAATGATATTTGTAGGGTTTTTGTTTTATGTTTTTTAGATTCTGGGAACAAATCCTTTCTTGTTAGGATGGAGCTGGTCAGTACCACAAGCTTGTAGATTTCACTGGGCCCAAAGTGAAACACAACAGAGAGAATCCCCTTACTATGTTCAGAGAAGTTAATTGCTGCATTGGTAAATGCTGGTCCCTTACATGGGGGTTTTTCCATTCTACTTTCAGCTTTTGCTGTAAGCTGGCAGTTCACCAGGGGTGTTTCATGTGCATGAACAAAGCCATGTGTTTGCCTTGTCCAAGAGATTCAATTGTGTTACACATGGGACCTTTTCTTAAGCATGTGATTATTCCTGGCTCAAGCCTTCTGCTGTGCTATGACGATGCTTGGCACCTGGATTGTATGGTGTGGGATTAGTTTCCTCTTATTGTGTAAAGTGACTTGGACACGTTGTTTGCCTTATTAGCATGGGGCATCTGTAGATCACTTTACAAAGGCAACAGCTGCACCCATTACTCCAACAGTCATGTCATAATTTGGTATGTAAGACACCTCTACATGGAGCACGCAAGAAAAACATTTATTCTTCCCGTCTGTCAATATGTTTATGTCTCTCATCTCCCTTTCTTTCCTTTTGTTTTCTTCTTTTCGAGGTGGCAGAATGTCTCCCAACCCCCAAATAATCGGTTCCTCTAGTGAAATATTAAGACAGCTGCTTCCTGATAGCACGTATTTAAAGTGATTATGGTTTTTGTTAATAAGAAACTTTGACTTTTTTTTTTTTATCACGCTCAGCTATTTTTCTCAGGCACATGATGATATTCAGATAACAAAATACACATCCCCTGAGGTGGGTCAGTGCAATCATACTATTTGGCTGATAAGAAAACCTTGGTATTAACAAAATCAGAAAGGCCCTGGATCCTTGCACCAGGCTAGGGTATTCATTCTATGACTGATCCCAAATGGGACTAGATGTGATAATTCCCTAATGAAGGCCTGGAGGAAACTAAAATTGAGCTAAAATGGTTTGAAGTCATAAAGTTAAATTTAATCCTGTCTACACCGTTGATTAACTTTAGAAGTTTCTTGGATCTAAGCCCTGTACACATTATGTTGTATTCCAATCATCAGGTTTTGAGTTTGTTGTCCAAAGAGAGGAGATTTACCTATGAACAAAGATCCTTGACTTTAAGGAAACTTATTTAAAAGGTCTGAGAAACCTAAGAGGTCACCAAATTGAGGGTGTCTGGGTAAACTTAGTACTGACTTCAGCTCAAGAGTCAATCTTAGAAGGACTCATGGAGGAGGAAGACTATAGCTGAAGGTGGAGGATAATGAGAAGCAGAATTAGGAGAAAAACTCAGGGAGAATAAAGGAGGTTTATAGATGGGATAAGAGTTAAATTAGATGAAATAAAGGAAGTTGGATGTGGCTGGCAATGGCAGGTGGAGAAGGGGAAAGACAATTCAAATGCTGAGTACCTCTTATGAGCAGTTCTCATAAATCTACCAACAGGAATAATAAAGATCTGAGAATATCACTTCTAGCAAATATGGAAAACAGGGAGAATTTTGCATTGATCTTTACCCTATTGGATTTAGAGTATAGATTTCTGTAATAGAAATATATCCGCTATAGATGGAGTATATATTTCTGTGATGGCCAAGTGAGAATAGAGTTAACTATGCTCTAAGTACAGGATGGTGTGCCTTTCAGATGAAAAAAAAAAATTACAGTAATTGCTTCTTCTCTCTTTAAGTTAAGGGGGAGAATAATGTTTTCCTCAAAAAATAAACAAAACAAAAAGAAAGCAGGCAAATGGAAGTGTTTCAGTGTGAAAACAAAGAAAAAAGGATGTAGAGAGGCAGAAGGAAATTCAAATTTATGTCATGATGTTAGAGGGTGAACAGAAGTAACACAGAAGAAAAAGGATCATGGGACACTGGGATCAATAAAATAAATATGGAGGCCTCCCTTGTTTAGAAGCGGAAGAGACCCTCTGAGTAGTAGGTAGCCACTTGTGCTCTGTGGAATGATGGTAAAGATTGATAGCTGTTGGCAGGTTACAGACTAGTAAGGGTCAGAAGACTAGTGGGTAATGACTCCCATCTAAGGGATACTGAGACAGCCCTTTGTCAACCTGTCAACAACAATAGAACAATCTGTGGTCTAGCCATGATTTGGCTGAAAACTATGCCAGAATTGTCAAACTTGATGCCTGCTGCAAACTTTTGGTATTTCATATATTGTTATTTGTGACCATATTCATATTCATACAGACATAAATGATACTGCAGGAAGGAATTCTTTTTTTCCTTTTCAAAGCATTGCCAAAGATTATGATGTTTTAGGTAAGAAACTGAAGATCTTAGAGGTATAGGTTATGCTTTCATCTTAACTGCCCATCAAAAAAGAGGATTTCAGAAGAGAAAAGCAGATTTGAGAAGTGAAGAACTGAATAAGTTGATTGTGTCTGAGAATGGCATTTGAACTTCTTAAACATGCAGTTCAAACAGAGGCTTAAAATACAGGAGTGAAAAAATCCTGGCCAGTGATAAAGCACCTACCTAGGACTGCTAAGAATGTATTTGATGGGAATCTTGCAAATGTAATTTTAAAAAAAGTCTTTAAATTGAAATGGAACGTGGAAGGGGGAAAAAAAGCTGCCTCCATGTGTATCTACCAAAAATAGATAACCTAGACACTATGTGAAGAAAAATAATAGTAGAGACATCCAGAAATTCTTGAGAGACAAAATCCCAGAATAGAGTTAGCAATAAAGCTCTGTGACCTCAGATGTCTTTACCCAAATGTTCATATATTTATATGAAAAGTGAACTGGAGATAATACATAGGTATCAAGACTTGGTGGGATGAGACTAATGAAGTAATATGGCTCTGGAAGTATATACCTTATTCGAAAATAACAGAGTATGTGTGCTTATGACGAAATTCAGGAATTGGTGGGGGAGGGAGTATGATGGAGAACATTTGGGAGAAGATCAGCAGAGGTGGAAACAAACAATATTGTCTTTGACGTATTCTATAGACCACCTAGAGAGAAAAAGGAAATGGAACTTAGGGAACAGATCACAAGCATGGGAAAGCAGTGTGCTCTAGTAGTAATAGGGGGACTTCAATTATCAGGACACCCGCTGGAAATCATTGCAGAAAGCAGAACAGCCAATCATTGTTTACCTTGCCTCAGTGATTTTGTCCTTTAAAAGGTGGAAGAAGCAATTTGTGAACTTTTTATTCTGGATCTGATACTTACCAACGAGGGAGAAATAATTGCTC
The DNA here is from genome assembly GCA_011680675.1 of Gymnobelideus leadbeateri. Classification (NCBI taxonomy): domain Eukaryota; kingdom Metazoa; phylum Chordata; class Mammalia; order Diprotodontia; family Petauridae; genus Gymnobelideus; species Gymnobelideus leadbeateri. The sequence goes on from WOXC01003372.1 coordinate 51,178, forward strand.
AAGTATAAGTCATAAAACATTGGAGAGTTGGAGGGAGCAGGAAGTGGCCACTCAGTTTTGTAATAGAATTTGTGATAGAGAAGAAAACTTTTGTTATACAGCCCAGATTGGAAGAAAGACGATTTCAAAGGGTTTAGAGTAAGGATAAATAGGATCCAAAGTACTGAAATTCTTAGGGGAAAGTCAGCCCAGGAGGGATGAGAAACTGTCAAAGAAGAAATTCTAAAGACACAAATGAAACAATCTGAATGAGAGGGCGAAGAGGGAGTTGTCAAAAGAGACCAATTTGGATGCAAAAGGAACTTAGTAACCTACTTCAATTTTAAAAGACTTACACCAGGGATGGAAACAAAGACAGGTCATGGCATACTAACAACTTTTCCTTTTCTGTTGGAGGTAAAAGACTAGAAGATTGGGAAAGCCTTAGAGTTCAATTTAATTTTAACTTTTTTGTTTATTTTGTCGATACATTATTTTTATAGGTTTACTTCCTGATAAACATCATTTTCCTCCTCCTTCACCCATTCCCCAATATTAAGGTTTTAGCAAAGATTTTCCTAGAGTTTCTCATGTTGGGGCGGCTAGGTGGCGCAGTGAGTAAGAGCGCCGGCATCGGATATGACCCGAGATCGGATCCGGCCTCAGAAAATGAGCACCCACACACAAATAATGACTGGCTGTGTAACCTTGAGCAAGTTACTTAACCCCAATTGCTTTAAAAAAAAAATAGAGTTTCTCATGTTATTCTTGTGTAAAACAGAGATGTGAGCTGGATGATGGTTTGATTAGGTAGATTCAGAACTAATTGAATGTCTGGACCCAAAGGGACCATTAATGGGTTGTTGACTTGGATGAAGGTCTCCACTAAAGTGCCTCAGGGAGCTATACTTGGCTCTATACTATTTAACATTTTTATCAATTGCTGAGATAAAGGCACATATATTATCAAATCATGATCAAATTTTTGGATGACAATAGAACTGGGAGGATAACTAACATTTGATGGCAGAGCCAGGAACCCAAAGAGCTCTTGGCAGGATAGTACATTGGACTAGATCTAAAAAGATGACATTCTAAAAGGCATAAATGTAAGTTTTATTTTTAAAGCACAACTTCACAAATAAAATAACTAAGAACCATGACTGGGCAGCAGTTTTGCTTTTCTGAAAAAAATCTGGTGGTTTTAGTGGACTACAGTCTTAAATTTAAACAAGAGATGCAACAGCCCAGAGCTAGTACAGTGTTGGGCTTCCTTAGGAGAGACATAATTTGCAGAGATATGGTGGTGATAGCTTGCTGTGCTGTGTACCCTGGTCAAATCATACCTGGATTAATGTAAATGCACTTTGCAAATCTTTAAATGATATATAAATGTTAGTGATCATTGTTATTAATGAGGGTCTTTTTTTTTTTTTTAATAGTACCACTGATATATTGGAAGGTGTCCAGAGGAGGGCACTTTAGGATGAAGAATTTCATGATCATAGCACATAAGCCTTAGGAACTGGGAATATTTAGTTTCAAGAAGACAAGATGGAAATAAGACATAGCAGCAGTTTCCAAGTATTTGAAGGAGTGGGGAAGAGGAATTGATTTGTTTTGCAGAGCCCAAGGTATATATGTTTGGGGAATGGGGTTTAGGGCAAAGGGCAGAACTAGGAACAATCGGTAGGAACTGATAAAGAAGAAAGTTAGGTTTAAAATAAGGAAAACCATTTCTAACCAATGTTGTTTGTTGTTTAATTGTTTCAGTTGTGTCTGACTCTTCATGACCCCTTTGGGGGTTTTCTTGGTAAAGATTCTAGAGGTTTGTCATTTCCTTCTATAGCTCATTTTACAGATGAAGAAACGGAGACAAAGAAGGTTTAAGTGACTTGCCCAAGGTCAAACAGCTATTAAGTGTCATTTCTGAGCTTGCATTTGAACTCAGGTCTTTCTGACTCTAGGCTTGTTGCTTTATCCAGTGTGCCATCTGGGTGTCACTTCTAACCATTAGAGCTGTCCAAAGTGGAATGGAGTAGACTCCCCCTTACTAGGTTTCTGACCGAAAGGATGGCAGAGGAGATTATTGTTCAGAGTGTCCTGAAAGTTTTAGTGAAATTTTTATCTTTAATAACTTTAAAAGTATAAATGCTATGAACTTACAAAAATCACATGAAAGTTTACTTAAATTTCTTTGTACTTATTTAGTTTTATGAATTTTAAATCAATTGTAAAATAAATTTTGAATGAAACATATAAATAAAACATTTAAATTTATTTCAAATAAAACATTTTAAGTTTTACAATTTGCATCATACTTGTGACAGTTTCTGGATGACTCTTTTGAAGACCCTTGCTTTAGAAGAAAGTCTTCTTACTTGGTCTCCTTAGTCACCTGATCTAGCTCCATTAGCCTTTTTTAAATGGGGTCATGTCAAAACTGTCATGTATTTGTCAAGACTTCATTCTTTGAATGATCTTAATCCTAGGATTTCAAATTCATTCTTTTCAGTAACTGAGCAGGAGCTGATGGAATTTTGTACACAGTTCAAAAATTGGCAAAACATCAATATTTTAAGATTTGCATAATTAACCTTTCAGATGCTTTTTTTTTATAAGTTAGTAGCATTTATTTCTAAAGTTATTAAAGCTTCAAACTTGTCCTAAGACTTTGGGGACAACCTGTATAAATGGAACTACATTAACCCAGGGATCCTGTCAACTCTGGCATTCTGGGATTCTGGATACATTGGGGTATGAAGAAGCCATATTGATGAATGCCAGCAAGCATTATCTAGAATCTACTTTCCTTCTTCTGTACCATTTATTTCTTGGACTATTCCTGCTTAGGTGGGCAGCCCCCACCCCCACCCCAATCACTCCCCAAACTGCAAAATTACTCAGGACTTCCTTGAGGAGAAGTATTAATATGAGGCCCTTCCCTCACACACAAATCTTGTCAGAGTTCTTGATAGCAGCAGGACAAGGCCGGTTGGGACCAGTGTTCCTAAAGGAATCTAGCTAAGAAATCTGTCAGATATGAAAAATTTAGGCAATTAAAGTGTTAGGTACAATGAGGTCATCTAAGGCATTGATGAATCCTCCTTTCCTCTCCAAATCCTTTATGTGCTTCAGTGCCCAGTTTAAATTTTTCTCTTCTCCATGACCACCTCATCTGGGAATGGTTCCACCCCCCTCCCCCTTATTGGACTCCAGTAGAAGTTATTGTCTGTACCATTTATTTGGCATTTTGCATATGCTTTCCTTTGAATGTATGTATGAATAAAAAAGCATTTATTTATTAAGCTTTTATTACATGCCTCTGGGGAAGCTAGGTTGAGCAGGGGATAGAATGCTAGGCCTGGAGTCAGGAAGACTCCTCTTTATGGGTTCAAATCTGGTCTGCTAGCTGTGTGACCCTGAGCAAGTCACTTAACCATGTTTGCTACAGTTTCCTCATCTGTAAAGTCAGTTGGAGAAGGAAATGGCAAACTACTCCAGTATCTTTCCCCAAAACATCTGAGTCATGGAGAGTCAGATACAATGGAAAAGACTGAACAACAACTACTATGCTCCAAGTACTAGGTATCAAATCAAAGAAGCCTAGGATTTCTTTGTTTCTCCCAACAGTGGTTGCAACCTATCTATAACTTAGAATAGTAGAGACTCAGACAGGTTGAGCGAGTTGCACATCTCTACACAGATAGATAGTCAATCAATAAGTATTTATTAAATGAAGCATCCTGGACCATCACCAATTGTCCTAACTTTTGTCCTGCCACTGGACTTTGACAATTCTGGAAGAGAGAGTGAGACTGACTTTGTGCAATTCTATCTCACTTAAATCCAATTCATGTTCAAGTCAAGCCATCATCCCATGATGTCATCGATTCTCTTCTAAAATAAAGGACAAGGGGCTGCTAGGTGGCACCGTGTATAGGGCACCAGCCCTGGAGTCAGGAGGACCTGAGTTCAAATCCAGCCTCAGACATTTAACACTTACTAGCCCTGTGACTTTGGGCAAGTCACTTAACCCCAATTACCCTGCCTTCCCCCCTCCAAAAAAAAAAGAAAGAAAAGAAAAGAAAAGAAAGGACGAACAACAGCAAGGGCCTACTATGTGCCAGGTACTATAAGCACCATTAGAGCTGAAGCTTGAGCAAAGGTCTTTCTGACTTCAGGTCTAGTACTCTCTCCTTGATGATGTTGAGGAGGGGAGGGCCCTGGATCATGTGAAGTCAGCTCATTCACTCTTCCAAATTGGTATCTTCTCAATGTCTTTTGGATGTGGTTGTGCACCGACAGGGTCTGTATGGCTGTAGAAGTTGCATAACAATCCAGGAAATGGGAGCCAGCTGTAATGGACAGGAATTCATTCTTACCAGGACTCCTCTTGAGCTGAATATTTAATTGAAATGCTGGCATTGCTGCTTAGAAACAAAACTGAGCTAGGTGCTCAGGGGGGAAAAGACCTGCCTGTGATTTAATGGCAATATCTAAGGCTGATTAGTCATTTGAATGATGAGGTGCCAAATATAGGTAGGGAAGAGTATAAGGCAGGCAAGTGCCATTATGTGATAGATGGATCTCTTTACAATTTTTCACTAGGATGCTGGCACATCCAGTGAATGTGATCCCCTCTATTCCATAGCAGCTTAAATAGCAGTAGGGAAAGCTGCAGAAAACAGAAGAGGTGGGGATCACCAGTGGGTCACTGAAGTGCCCAAGTCTGTAGGACATCAGTACTTTCACATGGTGTCAGGAAATCCTCACAGAGCAGTTACCAGTCCTCCCCAGTGTTTCATTAGCTGGTCCAATCAGGCTTAATTCCAAGAGGGTTTTCAGAATTGAGTCAGATAATGCTGTGTCCCTGCTCCTCACAAACATCTGCACATAGATGAAATCACCTCTTGGTGAAGTTCCAGTATGTCTTTGATGGAGAAAAGTCTGAAAATGTTAGTCTGAAGCATGTTTCAAGTGGGGAAGTGCCATCCTAACCACATTCCCTTTAGGTAATTTTTATTGTTCAGTTCTTTCAGTCATGTCCAATTCTTTGTGACCCCATTTGGAGTTTTCTCCCTAAAGATACTGGAGTGATCTGCCAGATCCTTCAACTGATTTTACAGTTGAGGGTTAACTGACTTGCTCAGGGTCACACAGCTAGTAAGGGTACAAGGATTGATTTGAACTCAAGAAGATCGGGTCTTCCTGACTCCAAGCCCAGTACTCTATTCACTGTGCCACCTAGCTGTCCCCAACTTTGGTAATGGTAGGAACCAACAAGCTAAATTCAGAGAGGTACAAAGCTAGATTGTTTGCACGGTGATGAATCCTTTTTGAAACCACAACAACCCTCAAAAGCTAGGTACTAAGTTGTAGAGGGTTGTGATTTACATCAGTGGAAAGAGTATCTGTGCTGATGAAATCAGGGAGCCTTGAAGTATTGATGAAAGTGTTCCTAGATTTGAGATTTGTAGAATGATCATTTGCATAACTGCCTCAAGTCCTTCTGTGCCCACTAACTGATAGAGAAACCTTCTTCTGCCTGGTCAGCCATGATAGGACTGAGTCCCATTCAAAATCTGCAAACAGGTTTGCATCATCATTTTTATTTGCTACTGTGGTGAAAATCCCACTCCCCCAAACACATGCAAAACTGAGGGCTTAGTCCATTTGTCTGGGGAAAGAATAGTCATATTATAAATTAGATATTAGGAATGCAAATTTTTACACTAAGCTGAAATAGATTGTACTTTCCCTGTGTGGGAGAATGTTACATCTGGAAGGGACTTTAAAGATTATAGGATTCAGAGATGAAATGCACCTTAAAAATTATTTAGCCCAAGGGTTCTTAACCTTTATTGTGTGTCAGGGACTCCCTTGTGTGGCATAGACCCTCTAGGAGGTGGGGACCTCCAGGGATGGCCCTGGCTGGAGCAGTGGAATGCTCAGGAAGATTGTTAATCATTGTGTGAAGTTTTCCTGCTACCATATTGAGTGTTCCAATGCCCTCTAGCTTTAGACTTTTTGGTGATTCATTTTGCATTTGGATTTCAATCTTTGTAATTTTTGATCTGTTGTGGAATATGGAAATTGTGGAATATAGTCTTCACTGGATGTACCAACCTTTTAGTAGGTGAAGGTGGATTGACAGCTCTCTCAGAGCACTGAACAGACACCAGAATATATGAGAAAAAAATCAATTCAATTTAATTTAATTCAGGAAATTGAAGTCAATTCTGTAAACATTTACCAAGCACCTACTATGTATGAGACTCTGCTAGACATTGCAGAAGCCTCAGAAAATCCTTAAAAGCAAGATTTACTTTTACTCATCGGGGGAAAAATGTTTCTAAATTGCAGCTGGGATGTGGGAAGGATACATCCTTTGGCACTTTCCAATGGTAAGTGGTTCTGTAACTGGTGAATTTTACATCAAACAGCAGAAGCATTTTACTTTACAATCTGGTGCCCAATTCCTTATTTTTCAACTTAAAAGGAAAAAAGGCAATTTCTATATTATAGCAAACACATTGGAATGCTAGTGTAGACATGTTTAATTTCCAAGAAAAATGTGGCTAACTGCTAGTGATGACAGGCACAAAGCTATTCCTTCCAGGAAAAAAAAGAGGAAAACTGGTTTGCATCATTATTTTTATTTGCTACTGTGGTGAAAATCCCCCTCCCCCAAGTGAATGCAAAACTAGAGATTAGTCCATTTGTCTGGAGAAGGAGTAATCATATTATAAATTAGACATTAGGAATGTAAATTTTTACACTAAGCTGGAATAGATTGTACTTTTCCTAGGTGGTAGAATGCCACAGCTGGAAGGGACTTTAAAGATTGGAGGATTCAGAGGCAAAACACACATTAGAAATTGTTTAGCCCAACGGTGCTTAACCTTTATTGTGTGTCATGGACCCCCTTGGCAGTCTGGTGAAGCCTATGGACCCATTCTCAGAAATAGGTTTTTAAGTTCATAGACTAAAACATATAGAATAGTATTACATAGGAAACCAACGTTTAGTGAAAATAAATATGCCATTTTTGTTTTGCCAAGTTCACTTTACCCCTGAAATCTATTCATGGATTGCCTTGGAGGACCTTGAATCCCCAAGTTAAGAAGGCCTGATCTAGTCAATGCTTGCCCCATTTTTTATAGAATGAAATTAAGGTTCTCACGGTTGCTATTTTTCCAATGTACCATGCGTGTGGCAGCAACAACACTGGAACCAAGCTTTTCTGATTCCCAATCCCAAATTCTATCACTATGGCATGCTGTGTATGTAATAGTGTCTGAGAGAGCAGAATTGATTGAACTGGAGGAGGAAGGGTTGATATGAAGAAATAAGGGGGTTTTTATATAGAATTCAGAAAGTATAAAGAAACTGGAGAGGAAGAGGAATATCCAATACAGGTCAAACACTTGCATGGAAATGCCAAAAGATAATAATAATAATAATAATAATAATAATAATTGACTAAAATTGTCATTGAGGAAAAACTGAAAAGCAGGAAGACTCTTAAGGAAGAGAAACTTCCAAAATAATGCTGACAAAGAGGTGGAAAAGGAGGTAAAAAAGGCTAGGAAGACCATTTACAAATATTAAAGCATTGAGAATCTAAATTTGAGATCTTTGTCCAATGGCAGCTGAACTGATTCTTGTTCATCCTTACTGGTGGTCTCATTCTACGTGGGAAAAAAAGACGTAAAAATATGGCAACTAAATGGAAGAATAGCTCATAGGCTCTTCACCACGAGGCAAATGTCAGAATTAGCACTGTTAATTTCAGCATGAGCCCAAGAGGAATAAGAAACACAGTTTCATGGAAAAATGGTCATCTCAGCTGATGAGGACAGGCAATGGGACCAACCCTGAAAGAAGCAGCAGATCAGTGCCAGCCTTTGTTGCAGAGGATGAAACAGTGGAGAAATTTTATCAGGAATGTCAATGAATCTTTTACACCAATTCAGCATTTGGCTTCAATAGAAAGATGGTCAAAGAGGAGAAAGGAGGGTGAAAAAAAAAACTTTTAAAATGAGGTTCAGGATTCAAAGATGAAAGAGATTTGTAGCTTACAGTTATCCCTTCACCACATGGGGGTAAGGGGTGCCCCTACAATCTGGAGAATCTTTATAAAATTTTTTGGCCTTCATTTCATACCAAAGAAGTAGTCTGAATTATTATAGTATTAAAAGATAAAGTGTGTTGATATCATATAATACTATACATATATTTTATGCATTTCTGAGTTTCTAAACTTTTTCCATATTGTCTGCTGGCCTTTGCATGTTGTCTGTGGCTTCTGTAAAACCCCCCCCCCAAATTCCCATTTAATTTCTTACACCAACATACATTGAAACGGCAATGGGGAAAGTTATGATGTGAAAGGGATAACTGTATTCAGAAGCCTGAAAACTTTCATGAGGAAGAGAGTTTAAATTTTTGTGATTTCTTTGGGATACAGCCCTAGGAGCAATATTGCTGGGTCAAAGGGTATGTGCATTTTTATAGCCCTTTGGGCATAGTTCCAAATTGCTCTCCAGAATGTTTGGATCAGCTCACAGCTCCACCAACAAAGAATTAGCATTCTAACTTTCCCACATCTCCAACATTTTTCATTTTCCTGTTTTGTCATGTTAGTCAATCTGATAGGTGTGGTGTGGTACTATTCATTATAATTCTTCTATGCATTGTGACTAATATGAACATGAATTTAATAGGAATGTATGCATAGAGAGCATATCAGAATACATGCTGTCTTGGAGAAGGGGGTGGAGAAAATTTAAAACTTATGGAAGTGAATGTTGAAAACAGAAAATAAATAAATTAAATATAAAAAAGAAGAGAGTTTGAAGCTGCCAGACATGCTATGGATCCATGATTTCACACGCACACACATACACTCACACTCACACTAATGAAATTGAGTATATTTTAGTAGTCAAAAAGTGCCTGATTATGGATGTGGGAGTAAATGCAGAACCAGTTGACTGAGATGCAATTAGACCATTGACTAGCTGTTGATAAACTTCTTTTTACCCAGCTCACCTAGTCTGTGCACAGGACTCTCACCAGGACTACATGTATATATTTTTTTCTCCTGTTTGGTATGGAAACAGCTAGAGCTTGTGTTCTGCTGGTGTGGCCTTCAAGAACCTAGGATTACTTCCATGCCATGATGAGACACTGTAGACTTTGTTGGAGTATATAGCTTATTACACTATTATAATAGGGTTATAATATCACTATGGCTTGATGATTTGATGCAACTTCATGCTCCACTGAAGCAAATCTCAACTTGCTCTTCCAGCATTTTCACCCTGTGTAATTCTTATCTAAATCTCCCTTAAAGATTCTATATAATGCACTGTAGTCCTTCCTCATGTTAGGATAATAGGATCATATAATTTGAACCTGGGAAAAAACATTTGAGGTCATTCAATCCAACTCCCCCATTTTATAGATGATGAAACTGATTTGACCTGAGTTGCACAGATAACTAGTAGCAGAGCCAGAATTCTAACCCATATCTTCTGGCTTCAATTCTGGTGGTCTATCTACTGTAGCCCAGTTCTTTTAGCATCTTAGTGGTACCAATACATTTAGTGGTACCAATACATTATGATGGTTCCAATACACTTAGTGGTTCCAATACACTAAGTTGGTACCAATACACTTAGTGATACCAACACACTATGCTGGTTCCAATACACTAAGTTGGTACCAATACATTTAGTGGTGCCAATATACTATGCTGGTTCCAATACACTTAGTGGTGCCAGTACACTAAGTTGGTACCAATACACTCAGTCTACCAATACACTATGCTGGTCTCAATACACTTAGTGGTGCCAATACACTATGCTGCTTCTAATACACTAAGTGGTAACAATGCACAATGCTGGTGATATGTCCTTCTGTTGCTTCATTTTGATTAAGCAAATGACCCACCCTATTTTCTTGTCTCAGCAGCTAAGTAGCACAAGTAGATTGAGTGCTGGGACTGGAGTTGGAAAGAATTGAGTTCAAATATGGTCGCAGACACTAGCTTAGCTGTGTGACCCTGGACAAGTCACTTAATCTCTGTTTGCTTCTGTTTCCTCATTCGTAAATGGGAGTAATAACAGCATCTATCTCCCAGGGTAGCTGCGAGGATCAAATGAGGTAATAATTATAAAGTGTTTAGCACAGTGACTAGCACATAGTAAGCACCATATGAATACTAATTATTATTATTAGTTATACTTTATATTTTATTTTATACTAAGTCCTACTTTGATTGCTTCTTGAAATAGGGGTGTCACCATGGGTTCTTCAGCAGAACTCAGGCAATGAATGGTAGGTGTTATCAAGTTGGAAAGTCTTCAGGGAGAAGCCCTTATATCTGTATAGATATCCTATGTGTGTATGTACACACATATATACATACATGCATACATCTGTGTATACATACATATATACATGTATGTACGTGTATTATCTGCCACCCTATTTATGTGTGAAGAGGCTCTTCACCAGAAGGCTAACCACCAGAGAAAAAAAATCTTTTTTGGTTATGGTGGTTCACAAAATAAAAACCATAGAAATCTGAAATAATATAGCGTATAGTAGTTTATAGAAACTCTTAAGCATGAATATATTTCAGTGCCTACACTCTATTGGAATGGGGATGATTCATACCAGTGATTAAGGACTTTTTCTCTCTTGGAGGGAGAAAATAGTTAAGAAAAAAGGGTGTAGTCCCAGCTCTGATCTTAAAGAATTCTATGCCAGGGTTAAGCTAAAGAGGTCACCAATGACCAACAAATCCAGAGAATTAAGAAAGAGATCAGAAGTAAAGGTCAGAACCATGACCCAAAATATGGCTTAGATAAGGGGAAGGGGAACAGGAATGGCACAAGGCATCAGTGAATGATATTTTTTCACGCAAGTTCTCCAGCTTACAGAGAGTAATCTTTTTTTCCCCAAATGCTTTATTAACTTCTGGTTTACATCATTCACTTCTGTCAGATTTTGAGTTACAATGTTTTCCCCATTTTCCCCCTACCCACCACCCCAGAATAAGAGTCATACAGGATATCCCCTCAACTAATCTTCTCTCTCCCATCTCTTCTCCCATACCCCCTTTGAATTTTCCAGTAGGGCGAGGTGAATCCCCGCACCCCATTGCCTGCCCATCTTATCTCCCAATTATATGCAAAATAGTATTAATTGTAGTCTTTATATATATATATATATATATATGTATGTATATATATATATATACATATATATATATTTTAAAATTTGATTTTAAAAGGAAGTTAAGCAACAGAGTATATGCTGTACATGTGTAGCTATGCAAAACATTACCATAGGAGATATATTGTAAAAGACTGACTATATTTCCCTCCCTCCCATCCCACCTTCCACCTGGTCCACTCCCCACCTTGATCCTGTCCCTTTTCAAAAGTGGGTGCTTCCAACTTCCCTCCCCCCCAGCCCACTCTCCCTTCTACCACCTCCCCCCTCCCCCCTCCCCCCCCACGTTCCTGTAGGGTGGGACACCCTATTTAGTATGCATGTCATTCTCTCCCTGGTCCAAATTCATTGAGAATAAGGTTTTGCCTTTTTGCCTTCCTGTTCCTCCCCTCCCCTGCAACCACCTTCCCCTGCATCCTCTACATGAGACAGTTCACCCCATTGTCTCTCCCCATTCTCCCTCACCACATTACTCTCTCACCTCTTAACCTCACCTTTTAAGTATCATCCCTTCCTATTAAATTCAACCTGTGTCCTCTATCTATGTATACCTGAAAACATATATACACACATTCACATATGTATTCATATGCCCATATACCCTAAAGGGAGTTATCTTACAACAATGACGTATTAGGTATGTCCCCTCCTTGTTCAGTTTTAGTTGTGCCATTGTGGCCCTGGATACCTTTCATCTTCCTAGAATTTCCCCCTGAAACTTGAAGTTATGGTTTGGTTGGCTATATCATTGATGGAATGCTTCCATCAACTTGGGGGGAGGGATGGTATACAAGTTGTATATTTGTTTCTGTTTTTTCTTTGGGTCTTTAGTGATGCTAGTCTTCTAGTTTTATCGAAAAGAAGATTGGAAACTGTTAGGCATGGGCATGGCCTTATGACTTAACACATACACAAATGAAATAGAATATCTTTGAATAACCAGGAAACACTTGATTATGGCTTCAGAACTAGCTGATTGAAGTGTAGTTAAACCATTGACTAAGTTAAATAACTCATGATCTAGTGTCAACCTGCTGATGATAAACCTCTTTGTTCTCAACTTGCCTGGTCCTTGAACAACAGAAAAATCATTCTTGTCACCTCAGTGACTCCATATTCTTATAGATTGCATATTAGTTTTGTATCAATGACTGGCAAGAGCGCTCAACGTTTAGATGAAATTCAGAGGTGAAGTGTGACAGTTGGAACAAAGATTGGTGGAACACTACTAATATTTCTTTTTTAAACTTTATATTTTTTTTTGAGGGCAATTGGGGTTAAGTAACTTGCCCAAGGTCACACGGCTAGGTTTTTGTTTGTATGTGTTAAGTGTCTGAGGGCGGATCCGAACTCAGGTCCTTCTGACTCCAGGGCCGGTGCTCTACTCACTGCGCCACCTAGCTGCCCCCAACTTTATATTTTTTAATGAACAAAGATCGATTTCTTTCCCACCACCTCTCTACTCCATTGGAAAAAATAAGAAAGGAAAATTACAATAAATTCATAAAAATGTACATAATCAATAAAATAAATTCCATCCTTGGCTGTGTTAAAAAAAATACCTCTTATTCTTCACCCTTTTGGGTAAAGTCTCTGTCTATCAAGAGATGGATAACATGTTTCATCATCAGCCCTCTGGAATCATGGACAATCACTGTTCTTGAAGATAGTTCTTACAATAGTCTTGATGTTACCATCATCCCAAATATTCCATTTCTATAATCAAGATCTTTGAAATTGCTCTATCTGATCATAACCTCATATTCTTTCATTCCTCCCTTTGCTTCATTCCTCCTACAACTATTTTTTGTCTTCACCATGACCTCTAATTCATTCCTTGCTTAGGATTTGATGTTAAGATTTGTAAATTTGTAAATTTGCTGTAAAATTTGTAAGTTTGCTATAAAGATTTTTTCCCAGTTGTTTTTCTTTTAATCTAAGCTTTATTGGACTTGTTTAACAAGAAATATAGAGTTTGCCACTACTAAATCTATTTACAAAAAATGATTAGGGAAAAAGGAAAAGAACCTATATGTCCTAAAGCTTACTTACTCTTGTAAGGAGCTGTATTCCCTACTCTACCATTACTTTCCTCTCTTCCCAATCATAATCGAGAGGTGTCAAACATACAGTTTGTGGGCCACATGTAGCCTACAACATTCCCCATTTCCAAGAACTTAGTTAAAATGTAATTTGGAAATATTTAAGAAAACAAAGAAAAATACAAAAAAAGAAAGAACCCATAGATAATAATTACATTTTAATACTAAGTAGCTTACTCTTAGGATATATGTTATGGGTTATGTATGGATTAGTGGCCCCCATTTCTATTTGAGTTTGACACCACTGTTGTAAATTACCAAGTCAGTTTTATCCCGTGTTTTACTTCTAATCCTTTGTCCTGTTGTCCTATAGCATCCATACCTTGCCATACCCTCACTCTATGTTTATTTCTACTATTAACCTCTGTGTTCCTACTCTACTGCTTCTGAACACAGGGGAAGGAAATCACAGAATCCCATTGCAGGGGCCACTCCCACTTCTGGTGTGGTAAATTGTGTTATCTAATCTCACTCTTGCCTTCAATGAAACAAAGCAATCTTTTTACTCTTTCCTAATTGACTATCATACTCTTCCTAGTGATACAAATATTTTCTTCTCTTTCCAAACCTTTTGCCCCTACCTCCTCAGCAAAAGGCCCCATTAGATTTTGTTGAAAAAAAAATGGAGACCATTATCCACAAGTTCCTTCTCCCCTATTATTTTTAATTAATTTTTATTTTTAATAACAAATCTATTTTCTTTCTATTCTACCCCTACCTCGTTAAAAAGGAAAATGAAAAAGAAAAACAAATTCTTTGTAACAAATATGCACAATCAAACAAAACAAATTTCCTCACTGGCCACGTTTAAAAATATTGTTCTCATTCTATATCCTGAATCCATTACTTCTCTCTCAGAAAGTTGACAGCAATCCTTTGGAATCATGGGTGGATAACGAATTGATCAAGTTCAAACAGCTTTCAAAGTTATTTTTCTTTATAGTGTGGTTATTATGTAAATTGTTCTCCCCTTTCTACTCATTTCATTCTTTCTCAGTTTAGAAAAATCTTCAAAATTATTCATTTTTATAATCTTGATGTTATAGTATAAGTTGTTCTTCAGGTTTTGCTTACTTCCCTCTGTATCAGTTCATTTAAATCTTTCCATGTTTCTTTGAAATTATCTTTTTCATAATTTCTTATAGCACAATAGCATTTCATCATATTCATGTGCCACAATTCATTCAGCCATTCCTCAATTGATGAATATCACTTTTGTTTCTACTTGTTTGTTTGTTTTTGTCACCACAAAAACAGCTGCATTAAGTATTTTTTGTATAGATTGCACATTTTCTTTATTCTTTGATCTCATTGGAGTGTAGTCCTAGTGGTATGGGTGGGTCCAAGGGCATACACTATTTAATAATTCCAACTTGCTTTTCAGAATGGTTATATCCATTCACAGGTCCACCAATAATACATTAATGTGTCTGTTTGCCCACAGAGCCTCCAACACTTGCCACTTTCCTTTTCTGTAATCTTTGTCAATTTAATGGATGTGATATAGAATCTCAGAATTGCTATAATTTGCATTTCTCTAATTAGTACTGATTTGGACTATTTTTATATCATTTTAGGTAGCTTGTGTTTCTTCTCTCAAGAACTGCCAATTCATATCCTTATGCTATTTATCAATTGGGGAATAGCTCTTATTTTTATGAATTTGAATCAGTTCCTTTTGTAGATTGGAAATGAGACCTTATCAAAGAAATTTGCTGTAAAGATTTTTCCCAGTTGTTTTCCTTTTAATCTAAGCATTATTTGACTTGTTTAACAAGAAATATAGAGTTTGCCACTACTAAATCTATTTACAAAAAATGATTAGGGAAAAAGGAAAAGAACCTATATGTCCTAAAATATTTATAGCAGCTCTCTCTGTGGTGGCAAAGAACTGGAAATTTGGGGGATGTCCATCAATTGGGAATGGCTAAATAAGTCGTGGTATATGACTCTGATGGAATACTATTATGCTATAAAAACTAATGAGCTTCATGATCTTAGAAAAATATGGACACACTTGCACGAAATAATGAAGAATGAAATGAACAGAACCAAGATGACGCTGTATATAGTAGCAGCAATATTATTTTAAGAACAATTTTGAATGTCATTTTGATTCTTATAAATACCCAAATTAACAACAAATGACATATGTAGGAAGATATTATATGCGTCCAGAAAAAGAACTGATAAATAGTATGTGTAGAATGATTTTTATGCATATACACATATGTAAAACACATGTTCGTGTATGTGACATACACACATTTGTATCTAATGGTAGCTGTATCTAGAACAGGGGCAGGGAAAGAGAAAAAAGGAAAAGTGAATAAATTTACATCATAACTTTTATATGTTTAAAAGGAATAGCAAGTTATACATAATAGACTTGCAGTTTCATGTGCAATCATCCTTTTTATTATACAATGTTATAGAAATGCTTGTTTTATTCCATAAATTAAAAATTAAATAAATAAATGAAATATAGAGTTTATAAACCTCTGAAAAACTTCAGGGATATTGCTCAACCTGAATGACATAATATAATATTAATAATTTAATCAATCAATCAATAAACATTTCTTAAGTACCTACTATGTGCCAGGTACTATGCTAAATATCAGGGCTGTAAAAGAAGGCAAAGGATAATCCCTGCCCTCAAGGAAATTGAAATCCATTTATATTTTTACTGTTGCCAGATCAGTTTCTATGACTTCTGGAGGTCCCATTTGGTGAATTCCACTGCTCCAGAAGGTTAGGTATCAGGAGCAGGGGCACTACTCATAGGTAATGATGGCATCCAGAGCTCCGTAGGTTTTTTGACCAACAGTTGCATGGTGCCAGGAGGAGAGGTGGATATCCTGAGGAACTTCTGCTAACTCAGTTTTTAAAACTCTACAGAGCTTTAATCTGTAGTCTGGCCAAGAAGTGTATCCAACCATATGGAATTAGTACTCTTTGGACTAGGTAAATAGTCCAGTTATATGGAAGTTTTGAAGGCAACTTTTCTACTTTCCTTCTCCCATGCAGAAACTTCCCTTGCCACACTTAAACTCTACTCCATAAATCCAGGATCCCAGGACATTCCCAATTCACAAGGTTGCCTCCAAACCTGAATACATTCATTTCAGGGTCAATGTTCCTTCACTGTTCATAAAATCAGGAAAGAATAAATAAAAAGGAGAATCCAGGTCCCCTAGTCAGGACCTAAGTCTTAGCTGACACATGTCCAAGGCTGTATGATGGCCAGGGTAAGACTGACCTGCTCTTCTTTCTACCCCTCCTGGGAAGTGACATGATGCCAGTTAGAGGGCAGAGGGAAGAGAAGGCTGGGAAAGGAGATGCTCCCTTTTTCAATGGTGGTCACCTCTTTTTGACTAAATGGCTGATGAGGAGATTCAAGAGTACTTCAGCCCTGAACTACAGGCATGATTGGCTGGTTGCATTAAGGGCAGCTGGGCATGTGTCCATTCAACTGAGAGTTCCATATGTGTGTCAGGACCTGTGATTGATTTTATGATGAGGGATCTTCCTACCAACACAATTGTAAGCCACTTCTAGCTTTAGAGAATCTCCTGGGCACCCTAGGAGGTCAAGTGATATGGCCAGTCACACAGCCTGCATGGGTCAAAGGCCAGGTCTTGCTAACTCCAGGGCTGTACCTCTATCCACTAGACTAAGGTATCCTGTCTTTCATTATCATTATAATTATTATTATTGTTAAGATGTTAGGTTTGGTGGCAAGGTAGGGGGAGGGACTTTCACATCTTAAATCTTGTTTAACTACCATTTAAAAATTTTTTCAAAATAAAAGCTGGTGAGGAAATGGGGGTACAATTCTTAGAAATCCTGAGAGAAAGCCCCACAGGAAAGAGCCTCCCTGGCATGTTATTGGACCCCTTCTTCTCTCTTTTTGTTGTTCTCCGTCTTGGAGGAGGACGAAGAGGGTTCCAGATTGTTAACCAGCAGCAGCTGGCAGCTTTATTGTTTTTTAATTAAATAACCCCCAGCCACACAAGCACACACCAATCCCCCACCTCCTCCTCCTCATGAAACCTCATTAAGTGAGAGGACTATAATTAAACTAGGAATCTGGGGATACCACTCCTCCTATCAGGCTGTTGCCTCTGCTGCAGGATATGTGTAAAAAGCAGTACAGCCTGTCTCCCTGCTTCATTTTATGGGCAAAGGGTGATAACAGGGAAAGGCAATCTTTATCCGTCACTTAATGGGCAACTTGGCTCTCCCTTCAGGGCAGCCAGATGTGCCTTTTGTCCTTACCCACTTCCATTGTGGACTGCTGCCCATCAAATAAAGCAAGACATCTGCCCTGGGGGGGTAATTTACCTCAACTAGGTGAGGACTTTAATTCTAAGAGCAAGGGAATTTCACTAACGTTACTTCACCATGCATTTGGGTCCAATATGTCAGGAATCTTTTCACATGATTGGATGTATATAGCCATCAGCATTTTTTACTTATTATTTCTCCTTATTACTTATTAGCAGCATATGGCCCCAAATGAGGCAGTTTTTCTTATCTTCTCTCCCACTCTTATCACCCCCCTCTTGTCTATACCAACTTTGCCTTTATTCTTTCTCCCCATTTCTGCTTTACCCATGATTCTCAGCCTGCTATTCTCCCAATGCTATATACCCCTTCTCTCTTTTCTTATTCTAGAAGCCAGTACGTGATATTGAATCTAATGATATCATGCAATGTGCTTCCTGTGTCTTGGACAGGACTCTAAAAAATCTGGTGATGGGGGTGAGGGTGAAAACATTAATGCTGAATATTTAAGATATGCTTTGTGAGCTGTGTGTGTGTTTTTGAACCAAGTGGTCCCTCCCTTAGAAAAGCTCTGGTAATGCATCGTATCTCTTACAGCCTCCCCCAAACCCAGTGAAAATGAATTTATCATTTACATCATTTCTCTTTGCAACTCTGACAATTCATAACAGCACCGAGTCTGACGTCTCCACTTTTCTTCCAATTGATAAATAATCTCTTTTTGATTTCAGCAACTGAGTCCAACATACAAAGGAAGATTCATCGGTCTTTTATTTCACAAGCCAGCTCCTTGAAAAATGTAGCTTGTGCCACCGTTCGGGCATTAATTCCTGACACGCCACTTATCATCATTTGATTGTTTCCAAGAGAACACCAGATTTTAACTCTTTGGGATAGAATTAACTGATTAAGTACACTGCATCTGGTCGTTATGGTAACTAAAGTTCTAAAAATAATGTAAAGAAAGACCACCTTTAATTGAAATCACAAGAAGTTGTTATGGTAACTGGAATTTTAAAAGTAACTAGGTTAAACTACATTTCATTTTATCCAGAGCCTTGCACAAACAAATTCTGATTAAAATATCAGGTTTAATTTAATCAGTTAATTAATGTCACTAAATGTCATTTATCTTATAACTCTCATTAATATTCCTCACTGAATTATCCAACTTGCTAATTTCTACTATTCTGTCTTGAATTTAACATTTTGCAACCTAATAATTGTACTTCTTCTGCCCACAGTGGCCATCTTTGTCCCAATGGACATTGTAAATTCCTTACAGAAACTATAAGCTCATTGTGGAGAGGAGAGGGATCAGCTCTTGTCCTTCTGTGTTCCCCCACAGGACCTATTATTCTCTCTTTCATAGCATGTGCCTAAATAATTGTTGAATAGAACTGAATCAATGATAAACAATATTTAGCAGGAAGCATCTGTATGCATTTGGAATTATGCTTGATTGCAATAAAGAGCAAATTTAGGATGAGAGGTTGTTGTTGTTTGTTTGTTCTTCATTCTCAAAGAGGACCATGACATCAGGGAGGTGATGCCATGACATGTAAGCAAATTGGATTCTAGTGAGGGAGAGCCATGCAAAGTCACCAGCCTCACTTTCTCCACTGGAGCCACAAGATTCAGATCAGGAGGACTGAAGATGACCTACAATGAGAAGGCAGGAAGATCCAGATTCAGATCTTGCCTCTGACACATGTAAATTTTGTGATTTGTCCAAAGTCACTTAACTTTTCAGTGCCCCCAACAATTCTCTAAGACTTTAATTTATAGACTGACTGCTGAACTGCATTGGTTCAGAGAGTTTCCATACCAGGAGTTCCTCATGCTGCTGAAACAACTGTTTCAGTCACCCTTGGATACCTTACATTTACCACTCCAAAAAATAATTTAAATGAAAAAATCATATAGCTACATAACAGTAAACTTTTGAACAGAGACAAGACAGAACAAAGACTAAGCTATTTTACTAATTATATTAATATTTGCTAATTATATTAATTTATGCTAATATACTCAATGAAGACTACACTATTATACTAATTATATAATATTTACTAATTATATTAATATTAATCTTATGAACATTAATACTATAAGACTAAACTACTATACTATCTTATATTAAAAGGCAACATGGTGTAAAGGTATTGCCACTAATTTCATGACCTGAGGATTCCCCTCTCTGGACCTTAGTTTCCTCATCTGTAAAAATGAGAGGGTTAGCCTCTGATTTTAAAGTTCATTCCAGTTTTTACATTCTGTAATAGTTCCCCAGTGTCTAGGGGAATGAAATGTGATGTATCAAAGACTCGAGTTAAACATCTTTGTATCATGTTCATATTTTTGAAAAAAAAAAGTCTTGTGAAGGAAACCAGTCTCTGGTGGTCACAGATGGAAGAGAAGACAGGAAGGGGGTGTTTTGAAAGACTTGGGAGATTACCGTCTTTACTTGCAGGATTCCACAATTCTCACTTGAAGCATAGATTTGAAGAGTTTTAAAATCCTACAATCAGACTATTTTGAGTAAGGAGTGATTTTGGAGATTGGTTAGTCTTTACTTCTGATACTCTCACTCTAAAATAAAAGAGAAAGAATATATGACTACATGTAGGTTACCTTAGGTTATAATGTTGGTCAACATCTGAAACATTCACTTCCACTTACAAAAAAAAAAAGTCCCTGAAAGTTATACAACAATCAGTGGCAGAGTTAATTAAAGTTAAGTCTTCTAAAATGCCTACTTTCAGTCATTTCCTCATTGCTTATCGTGAAACTGTATAAATAAACCTGTTTAAATTTCTGTATTTGTGAGGAAGAGGAAAATGATTTGTTGATGATTTGAACGGTGGCTTTCATACTTCGGATTTCCTTTCCATTTAGGTTTTCTTTTGGGGCTTAAGTTCATGGGAAGAATGACTTCATGGGTTTGGGAGATTAACAACCTCATACCCTTGGCTCAGGGAAGATAGAAGTAAGAAGAAATGGTGACTGGGTGAGGGGACAAATGGAAGGTGGCTCATGACTGCTTCTTTCTCCTCTCTTCTTCCACCTTCCTATTCCTTTCCCCTGCTTCTCTCTTTGAGATCCTAAGGTACAGTATAAGGAAGCTTGCCTGGCTGCTTCAATAATTAATAATAATAATATGCTTGCATAATAATAATGTAGAAACATTTATAGAGGACTTTAAGGTTTATGAAGCATTTTACATATATTATGTTGTTTGATCCTTTAATTTAATCCTTTGCCACCCTGGATGGATAAAGCAGCCTTCACTCAGAGAAGCTTCCATTTGAAGGTGTTTTCAACCATTTTTGGGTCATAGGTCTCTTGGGCCATCGGCCTGGTAAAGCCTGGGGATCCTTTCTCAGAATAATGAAATAAATAGATGGGATAAATAAATAAATGCATAGCATATATTAAATACATAAAATAAATATATAGGATGAAAAAAGAAACTGATTACATTGGAATACAATTCTCTCCTCTATCTCTTTTTCTCACTTTCTCCTCTCTGTTTTGGTCTGTCTCACCCTCCCTGCTTCTCTATGTATATGTGTATATATGAGTGTGTGTAATATATATATATGTACATATATATCATATACATAATATAATAAATATATAATATAGTATCATATGATAGTGATATGATATATTATGAATATATTATATTATATTATAACACAATGAATATATTATATTATATTACATTACATGGCATAATATAACTTGGTATGACATGATTTACTATGATTAATATGAAAATGATATGACATGACACAATATGATATGACACAATATGATATGATATGATATGATATGATATGATATGATATATATGTGTATGTTTCACAAGGACATGGACACAAAGTTAAATTCATTGTTCAAAGCAAATCCAAACCAACTCCCCAAAACACCTATAACAAAATATGGAATTATGGGGGAGAAAGCATTCTTCTTGAATTTCTTTTTAGACTTTGGGCCTGCAGGTAAAAATATACAAAGTAGAAAAATATTAAAGGAAAGTTATTTCAGGATTTCAAGGATATGTGATTTATTGGTGAAGATATTCCCTTTTCACATTATTAGAAGGTGTTTGTGAGTCACTCTGTCTGAGAAAAATTTATCACCTGGTGGCCAACACTTTCTTACTTTTTTTTTAGGCAAAGAGAACATCTCTAACTTGATATTTTAACTGATAACTTATAAATAATATCTTTATTCACCAATGTCTTTTATTTTTCTAAAAACCGTAGACCTGAGGAATTATTTCAAGGAATGATGGAATCCAGCCCCCTTTCTATCCTTAAGAGTTGTCCCAACCTAATCATTACCATTATTCCTTACCACCTGTTATTGACTTCCTACTAGCTAGTTTTCTTTGTGTTTTAAATTTTAATAACCTCTATGTTGATTTGGGACAGATTGGTCAAATTCAGTCTCATAGGCTTATCATTAATATATTTGTATAGAATATGCTCCCACTCAGAGTTTTCACTGCGAGAATTAGAATTTCTCTTGTTTTTCCCAGAGTATTAAAATTAGACTTTTGTTTGCCCCCACCCAGACTTTCCATTGGAAACATAGGAATTTGACTTACTTCTAAGGTAATTGAGCCAGCTCACCTGCTAGCATCTGGTACATTGTTGGAACCTACCCCCCCCCCACACACACCATTTTCAGTCCCTACAAATTATACTAGGGTATTATATTACGGTATGTTAAGTTACCTTACATTATGCTATGTTATGTTATATTTATTATGTTGTTATGTTATATTATATTTATTATATCATTACATATATTATCATATCATGTCATATCATATCATATATTATACTATATGTTGTTCAGTCATTTTTTAGTCATACCTAACTCTGTGACCCTGTTTGGGGTTTTCTTGGTGAAGATACTGGAGTGGTTTGCCATTTCTTTCTCTAGTTCAAATTTACAGATGAGGAACCGAAGCAAACAGGGTTAAGTGACTTGCCCAGGGTCACACAGCTAGAATCTGAGATCAGATTTGAACTTAGGAAGATGAGTCTTCCCTACTCCAGGCCTGGCACTGTATCCATTGTATCACCTAGCTACCCACATATTATTTATAATGTCTATCAAATTTCCACATAATTTAGTTACATGCAAATTATTTGAGATACATAGATCAGATGCAAATACATAAGGTACAGTGGCTCAAATATTAAGATCATGTGAAGGTACAAGCTATGTGTCATCACATACCAGAATGGTCTCTAATATAACTTATAGCAATGGATGTCCTGTTCTGAAGGTAAAAAATGACATTGTGCCAGTAGACATTTCTTTTTTAAAAAAACTTAAATATTAAAACTTAAATAGAAAATAAGAAAAAAAGTGTCATGTACATAGCAGAATGTAAGAGAAGATTCAAAATATATAGCAATAAATTTCCATTATAAGAAAGCTTATATATTAAATACTACGCATTGTGGTGAAAGCTGTCCATATTTGCTTTGCTTCCTTGTAGGTGTTCTTTTGTTCTCTGCTGCACACTTTTTACTTTGTTCTCCTTCCCCCTTCTTCTCCCCTCCCCGTCTCCAGCCACTAGGTACATCTAATTAATGTGAGTGACATCCTTTTCTATCATCTAAGAGGAATCGTGTTAGCTTAGTCACGAGCTAAATAATTAAGGTACCTCTGACCCATTGCTACTTCTGTACCTTCAGTCTTCATACCTTCTGTAAACAAATTATTATCCTCCAGTTCACTGTCTTGAAAAAGTATAAATTTTAGACTTGTGTGTGGCCCAGCCTGGATGGTATAGTCTTAAATCAAGGGTTCTTAACCTGGGGTGAATTATTTTAAAAATTGATCACTGTACTTCAATATAATTGATTCTTTTGAAATCCCATATATGATGTTTTTTACATTTAAAAATATTATTCTGAAAAGGGTTTACTAGGCTTCACCTGACTACCAAAAAGGTCCATGACCATGACCCAAAAAAATGATTTCCCGTGGTCTAGATGTCCAAAGTCCTTTTCATAGCAATAGAGCAGGAAGCTTTCAACATCTCTAATCTCTTTTTTGTACCTTGTGGTTTTAGCCTGGTAAAGTGCATCTAAGGGAACTGATCTTGATTCTTTCCTTGTCTGACATCACCACTCAAAGATCCTTATTCAGCAATTGAGTTTATCACCAGCCCCATTCATGGTCAATGTGGGCAGTGGACAATGAGTTCAAAGTTTCTACATTTACTTTCACTGATAACATATTCTTTGTAGGAAGTTCCAAACTTTCAGCTGAACTTTCTTAGGTTAAAGATTTAGTTCCTTGAGTAATACAAACAGCCTTCACCTTCTTCATGGGGATTGAAATGGTTTCAGATGCATAGGTTATATAGGATCAGACATCCATGTCCACTTGAGTTCCCTCTGGCCTTTAATGAGTATTGAGTTTAGAAGCTTCTACCCACCTCTGGTTCATGGCATCTAATTCATGACTTGTCAGGATATAGGTCAGTAGATTGTTCTCCCTCCATATTTGGAATTGAGCTTCGAATATGGTCTTGGGCCTTAGTGACAGCCCACTTCAAAGCCAAGAATTCCAACTTGTGGATGGTATAGCATACACCATCACTGAGCCCCCTGTTGGTCAATTAATAAGCATCTACTGTGTGCCAGGCACTGGACATCTAAATAAAAAGAATGAAATGATGCCTACTTACTCTCAAGGACCTTATATTAATGTAGCAAATATGAAGTATTTATATATCATAATAAATATAAAGAAAAAAATGAAAAATAGTGAAATATGAGGTAGTTTGGAAGGGTGGGCACTAGCAATTGGTGGCCATCAGGAAAGGATACATATAGAAGATGGCACTTCATCTGTCTTGAAGGAAGGAAAAGATTCTATACGGCATAGCTGAGGAGGATATGTACCAGGCATGTGATATGGCTAGTACAAAGGCATGGAGATCCCCACTTACTTTAATAGCAATTGTTTCTATAAACTACAATTATTAAACCATTTAAAAATGCTTATTCTTCCACTTCCAAACTTTCATAGATTTTTTTTAAGAATAGCTACCTATTCTTGATTTGGACACCCCCACTAATCCACATATGTGCAATTTATATACTCTCTACATCACTATACTATTCTGAAAAAGATTGGCCTCAAAAATCTAGACATGGATAGTTAATTTTTATGCTGTTTTCTGTTACCTTTGGTCATAAACTTGCCTGAATTATTGATGTTCAGCATGGTATTTCTTAGGAGCATTGCTACATTCAAGCTGCCTCCTTTAGCTGCTTAATGCAGACACTTGTATATGGAATATTTTATTCCTCTGTTGTTAAATATCCTTCTCTATCCTCTCTTCCTTCCCTACCTCCTCCCCACCTTGGTTAATGCATGAAATCCATTTCATGACAGACAGCTATCAGGCTGGTTTTGATTCAGGGAAAGGATTATGTGCAGGGCCAGCTCCTCTTTGGAAGTGGCTTAAATCATTGTTTAATGCAGGTCGTTCCATTTTTCTTTCTGGAAAGAAAAATGGCCTCTTGGTCCAGTCATAAACCATGGAATGAGAGAAACAGACTGCCACAGGTCACACTATATAGGATGATTCTCCTGTCCTCCCTTGCAATCCGAAAAAAAAAAAGAAAAAATGGCTAGTGAATCTCAGATGCCACTGAGCTCTGAATTTCCCAATCTAGCTCAGAACTCAGATCTAGGAGCTTATATTGGCCCCTCCACCCTGACCCCCTGGAGGCTGTAGGAAACTTTGAGAGATGTTTAGCTATCTGCATTGCTGATTTCCCTCTCCTATGGGGGAGGATATGCCTGGTGGTGAAGGGGATTAGTAGGAGCAACCTTATTTAAAGCATACTTATTCCTTGGGGAAGACAGGATGGCTTATTTTGAAGAAGCCCTTCTGTAGGGACCCGCTCACTTTTAGATAATTTTACTCTTTGGGGAAGGAGGTCCAAAATATCTAGGTTGGTTTAACTGGGGAGAGGAAGGATAAGTGGAATTTTGATCATACTGCATTAGAGTTAGCACATGAGAACCAGGGCTCCGGTCCTAAAATCTAAAGGGAAGGGAAGGGAAGGGAAGCAACTCTTCATTTAGTCTTTGAGCAGGCAGATGCAGGCATGATTTTGTTTCCTGATTTAGGCTACCAGTGGTGATCTGGCAAAGGTTCTGAAAATACTGACTGGTTTTCACTGTTTTATTATTCTTC
This sequence comes from Gymnobelideus leadbeateri, assembly GCA_011680675.1. Lineage (NCBI taxonomy): Eukaryota > Metazoa > Chordata > Mammalia > Diprotodontia > Petauridae > Gymnobelideus > Gymnobelideus leadbeateri. The sequence goes on from WOXC01003372.1 coordinate 77,047, forward strand.
AACATGATCCTGAACAGATGTTCTCAATCCCATTTTGTAAATGAGGGAACTGAGGCACAAATGTTAACTGACTTAAAATCATAGAATCATAGAATATTTTTTAGCAGACTTTAAAGGAAATCTTGCCAAATTCCCTCATTTTGCACATAAGGCTACACAAGAGGAAAACTGGGATTAAGAATCGGGGCCTGGGGTTATTATTCTATTCTTTAGTCAGTACAATCATTTTTCCTTAGGTTTCCTTAGTGGTTTAATAGAGTAATGGACTTGGAGTCAGGAGAAGACTATGCCCAAATTCCATCTATATTATGTATTAATTGTGTGACCATGGGCAAGTCACTAAAAAAATATGTCTGTTTCCTTATCTGTAAAATGGTGGTGATGCCAGTAGTACCTACTTCACAGGGTTGTTGTAAGGATGAAATGAGAAAATACATGTGAAGTTACATATACATATATATGCATGTACATTTATGTCTGTGTACATATGTGTATATGCATGTGTGTATATACCTATTTATGAATGCACATATGTATGTATATATACATGGGGTGACTAGGTGATACGTGAATAGAATGCTGGGCCAGGAGTCAGGGAGACTCTTCTTCCTGAGTTCAAATCTAGCCTCAGACACTTACTAGCTATATGACTCTGGGCAAGTCATTTAACCCTGTTTGCTTCAGTTTCCTCATCTGTAAAATGAACTGAGAAGGAAATGGCAAACAACTCCAGTATATTTGCCAAGAAAACTCCCAAATAGGTCAGAAAGAGCCATACACGACTGGAAAAACAACTGTACAACAAATACAGATGTGATCTAACCGTAATCTTTCATAATTCCTTGACCCCTCCTTTTTCTCCAGGAGAAGCAGCAACCTCTTCTGACTTCATATTTTCAGAATAATAGAAAGTTAGGGAGAAAATTACTTTATCAGAGCCTTGAAGAGTCAATAAAACATCTTTATGTCTTATTATTCATGTGTGTCAGAAAATGTTATGTTAGAATATGATGATTTCATGCCCTTTGATTTCCTTAGTGTTTTGAACCTTATGAGTTACTGTAGGTTGTTGAAGATGACATCTCTTTAAAGTTGAACACCCCTAAGCAGCCCACATACCACTCTTAAATATTATTTTAAGCAATCGAATATTATCACCTTCCTAAAACCTGAGCAGATTTGTGTTTTAAATGAGTCCTTTCAGGCAGTCTGAAATCCTAAAGGCAATTCAGAATTATATGTAATATTATTTAATGGAATTCTTAAAAATGACTTTGATTCTACCTGATAGCAAACAAAGGGCCCCAAGCAGAAGTATAAGATACATACCTGTGACAGTCTGGGTGCCAAATATTTGCCATAATACATTACTTTACCATCCTTTGCTTCACCTTAATGAATTCATGGGATTGTTGAAAACACACATATTATCCAAACATTCTCATTTATTGTTCAGTGATATAAATTTCATGAAGGAATAATAATCTAATAATGCCATTTCAAAGTTAGACATCAGTCACAACACTATAAATTTGGGGAATAAGATGAGTTGTTTTGAAATCAGTTTGTCCATGGAGTTCTTGAAGGGCCCCCACTTCTTGACCAAGTCAAATTTGATGTTTAATAATGACCCAAGATAATATCTTGATAATATCAAGACTCAAAAGATTGTGTCAAGGATGTAGTTATCATTGACCTTTTGATTTGGATTCACAAATTATCAACCCTTTTAGTGTTCTGTCTACTAAAAATCTTAGGCAGCTTGGCCTTTAACACAAAACTTTTCCAGAGGTATACATGATATAAGTGAAGTAAAACCAGAGAACCTAGGGAAAGCTTCCTGAGAACACTATATCCCTTCACCTACATGTTACATTGCCTCTAATGGGTTCTCACTTGGTGCTTTCTCTCCTTCCAAGGACAGGTATGATTGACTTTCAAACTAAGTAAGGGAACTCTCTTTCTCTCTGACTATATGTGTTGGCTTCAGAGTACCCCAGTGTTGGAGAGGGGCTGGTATACCCCTTAGGAGAAGTTGTACTGCCTTCTGACCCCATGATTCAATTTCCTTGTCTTCCTCATTGTGATAGCAGTATAGGTAACTGATTAAGATCCTGGCCATGGCACTTTCTCACGAAACTCATTGGGCAAAGTGAGGCTGCTATGTGTTTTTCAAAATGATAACAATTACCTAGTTGATATTACTGGATGCAAAACCCTTTTAGAGAATTAATTGTTCGCAATGCTAGGAGTCAATGTCCAAGGCATTTACATCCTTAGAAGAGATCCTGATGAAAAAATATTTCCCCTTTTGACCATAAAAGAGTAGGTTTTTGACTGGAGTACAAAAATGTATAATAACCTTCCCCATCCTTCCTAGGGACCTTGATGATTTCATGCCCTTTAGAAATACTATCCTACCTGTGAATACCTAGAAAACAAAGAGCCTCCTCCATATCCAGCCTCCAAAATCATCCTCTTATCTTCATACATGCATCAGAAAACTTTTGATCTCTTCCTTTTCCTTCCTGGAAATTCCAATAGCTTTCTGGACCTGTAAACATTAACTTGCCTTCAATGGATCATCTCTATCTCAGTTGGTTTTCCTGAAGCAAGTTTATTAGTTAGCTATTACAACTAATTTTGCCTTTTGGGGTAAGAGTGTCTTTCTTCTTTAGTGCCTTGAGGCAATTGGTTGGCACAGTAGATAGGGGGCTGGGCCTGGAGTCAGGAAGACCTGAGATCAAACCTTGTTTCAGACACTTAATAGCTGTGTGAGTATGGGCATGCCATTCAAATGTTTCCTCAACTGAAAAATGAGCTGGAGAAGGAAATGGCAAACCATTCTAACATTTTTGCCAAGAAAACCCCAAGATGTGACTGAGCAACCACTAAAAAAGTCTGTCTCACACATGCATCTTAGACATGTCATTTTACCTCTTTCTGCCTCAGTTTCCTCAACTGGAAAATGGGGATAAATAATAAGACCTACCACACACAGTTGTGGTGAAATCATGTGAGATAGTCTTTGTAAAACACTTAGCACAGTGTCTAGCACATTGTAGGTACTTAATTCTTGTTGAATTCTAAGACAGTTGTCATTCTTTTTTTTTTTTCCGAATGCTTTATTAACTTCTGGTTTACATCATTCATTTCCATCAGATTTTGAGTTACAATTTTTGCCCATTTTCCCCTACCCACCACCCCAGAGTAAGTCATACAGGATATCCCCTCAACCAATCTGCTTTTTCCCATCTCTTCTCTCATACTGCCTTCGACTTTTCCAGTGGGGCAAGGTGAATCCCCGAACCCCCTTGCCTGCACATATTATCTCCCAATTATATGCAAAATAGTATTAATCATAGTATTTATATATATTTTTTAAAATTTGATTTTTAAAGGAAGATAAGCAACTGAGTATATACTGTACATGTATAGCTATGCAAAACATTACTATAGTAGATATATTGTAAAAGACTAACTATATTTCCCTCCCTCTCATCCCACCTTCCACCTGGTCCACTCCCCACCTTGATCCCTTTTCAAAAGTGGGTGCTTCTCACTATAAAAGAGGGACAGGATCATGTAAGGAATGGACCAGGTTGGGGGTGGGATGAGTGGGAAGGAATTATAAGCAGCCTTGTACAATATATCTACTATGATAATGTTTTGCAGAGCTAGACATGTACAACATGTACTGAATTACTTATCTCCCAAGAGGGAATGGGTGACAAGGGAGGAAGGAAATGGATCTGAAATTTGAGGTCGTAACATTAAATGTTTCAAATATATATAAATACTATTATTAATACTCTTTTGCTTGTAATAGGGAGATAAGATGTGCAGGCATTAGGATGCAAAGACTCACCTTCCTCTAATGGAAAAGTCGATGGGGGTATGGGAGAAGGTATGGGAGAGAGCAGATTGGAGGAAGCGATATCTTGTGGGATTACTGTTCTGGGAGGTTGGGTAGGGGAATAATGGGGGGGAAATGATTGTAAGTCAAAATCTGGCGGAAATGAATGATGTAAAACAGAAGTTAATAAAGCATTTGCTTAAAAAAAAGTGGGTGCTTCCAACTTCCTTCCCCCCTAGCCTGCCCTCTGCTCCACCACCTTCCCCCGTTCCCCTCCCCACCATATTCCTGTAGGGTGGGACACCCTATTTAGTATGCATGTCATTCTCTCCCTTGCCCAAATTCAATGAGAATAAGGTTTTGCCTTTTTGTTTACCTGTTCCTCCCCTCCACTGCAACCACCTTCCCCTGCCTCCTCTACACGAGACAGTTCACCCCATTGTCTCTCCACATTCCCCCTCACCACATTACTCTCTGACCTCTTAAACTCACCTTGTAAGTATCATCCCCTCCTATTAAGTTCGATCTGTTTCCTCTATCTATGTATACCTGAAAACATATATACACACATTCACATATGTATTCATATGCCCATATAACCTTCTTCAACTATTTTCATACTGAGAAAAGTTTCATCAGTTACAGTTATTGTTTTTCCCTATAAGAATGTAAATAGTTCAACTTTGATAAGTTCATTGTGATTTCTTTTTCCTGTTTACCTTCTCAAGCATCTCTTGCTTCTTGTATCTGAATGTCAAATTTTCTATTCAACTCTGGTTTTTTCCTCAAGAATGCTTGAAAGTCCTCTATTCCACTGAATGACCAAATTTTCCCCTGAAACATGATGCTTGGTTTTGCTAGGTAGGTGATTCTTGGTTTTAATCCCAGGTCCGTTGCCCTGCAGAATATCATATTCCATGCCCTTCAATCCCTCAGTGTAGAAGCTGCTAGGTCCTGTGCTATTCTGATTGTGTTTCCACAATATTTAAATTGTTTCTTCCTGGCTGCTTATAATATTCTCTCCTTGATCTGGGAATTCTGGAACCTGGCTACAATATTCCTAGGAATTTTCTTTTGGGGATCTTTTTCAGGAGGTGATCTGTGGATTCTTTCAACCTCTATTTTGCCCTCTGGTTCTAAAACATCAGGGCAATTTTCCTTGAGAATTTCTTGAAGGATGGTTTCTAGATTTTTTCTTTGATCATGGTTTTCAGGTAGTCTAATAATTTTTAGATTGTCTCTCCAGTGGTTTTTCCCATGAGATATTTCACATTGTCTTCTATTCTTTCATTTGTTTGGATCTGCTTAAATAGCATCTTGATTTCTCATAAAGTCACTAGCTTCCATTTGCTCCAATCTAATTCTGAAGGAATGATTCTCCTCAGTGAGCTTCTGAGATTCTTTTTCCATCTGGAAAATTCGGCTTTTTAAGGCATTCTTCTCCTCATTGCCTTTCTGAGCCTCTTTTGCCATTTGAGTTAGTCTATTTTTTTTTTTTTTAAAGCAATTGGGGTTAAGTAACTTGCTCAAGGTTACACGGCTAGTCATTTGATTTATGCGTGGGTGCTCATTTTCTGAGGCCGGACCTGATCTCGGGTCATCCAAACTCCGAGGCCGGCACTCTTACTCACTGCGCCACCTAGCCGCCCCTTTAGGGCAATTGGGGTTAAGTAACTTGCCCAAGGTTACACGGCTAGGTTTTTGTTTGTGCGGATTAAGTGTCGGAGGCCGGCTCCGAACTCAGGTCCTTCTGATTCCAGGGCCGGCGCTCTATTCACTGCGCCACCTAGCCGCCCCCCGAGTTAGTCTATTTTTTAAGGTGTTATTTTTCTCAGTCAGGCTGTTGACTGTCATTTCATACTTTTCTTACATCTTTCTCATTTCTCTTCCCAATTTATCCCCCACTTCTCTTATATGCTTCTTAAGGTCCTCTATGGCCTGTAGCCAGCTCGTATTTTCATTTGGGGTATTTTGTGCAGGAGTTCTGACCTCACAGTCCTCCTCCTGTTCCATGCTTTGATTCTCTTTGCCCCCAGAATAGCAGTCTAATATTGCACTTTCTGTTTATTTTGTTTCCTTTGCCTAGGCATGTTGCCACTCAATTACTTGACTTTTGGGCTTGTTGCCATAAGTAGGACTTTGCCACCAGCCAGGGGAATTTCTGTCCCAAATGTTTGGTTTTTCTCAACTTCAAGAGGTATTAGTTGGGTGGTCTCTTTGAAGCCTCCACACACTCTTGCAAGCTGGTTACACACCCCAAGACCTCCACCCCAGTCCACAATCCAGATCCAAGAAGGGTAAAGCAAGAGCACTAACCCCCCAGACTGATCACCGGATCCCCTTACAGTTCGAAGGCCAAGAGCTGAAGCTGCAATGCGGCAATGTGGTGCAGGCTGTGCTGGCTCTTCAGTAGCTTCTGGCCCCCAGGGGAAGAAGCTGACACATTCTCCCAACCAGTCCCAAAGTCCATAGGGCACTGACTTCTCACTTTCTCCTAGGCATCTATGTGTTGATAAGTCTGGGAACTCCACAGATGCTGGTGTTCTGGGGTCCCTACAGCTGGCTGCTGATCTGGCCACCCTCGGGCTAAAACCACAACTCATGAGGTCCTGGGCGGGCTGCCTCGCTGTCCTCAGTGGGAGGTTAGCTTCTCTGGGTCATTTTGTGGGTTCTGGAGCTCCAGAGGTCGTTCATAGTCCCCTTTGTTTTATGATTTTGAATTTGTGTGGGCTGTAGCTCCGAGGAAGTGCTGTTTCTACTCCACCATCTTGACTTCGCCCCTGACAGTCATCATTCTTAATCTTACACTGTACTTGGGAGTGTGGTGTGTGTGTATGTGTGTGTGTGTGTGTGTGTGTGTGTGTATGTGTGTGTGTAAGAGACAGAGAGAAGAAGAGGAAAGAAGAAAGGAGAAGGAAGAAGAAAAATAAGAAGGAAGAAGAAAAAGAAAAAGTGAACTTCAGTTTATGGATGGTCTCTGCTTTTAGGAAGGTGGGATCCAACTAATGCTTCTATTTTTACTTAAATATTTACCTAGATTAAATAATCTAATAAACTAACTTACTATGATATCAAATCTATGAAGTTTGATTGACACAGCATACTGATAAGTAAAGGATTTGTTCATATTGGAGAGATACAATGATAACATAGTTTTAGATAGATAAGATGAGAGACTAGGTAGTACAAGTGGATAGGGAGCTTGAGCCTGGAGTCAGGAAGACCTGAGTTAAAATCTGGCCTCAGACACTTACTAGCTGTGTGACCCTGGGCAAGCCACTTATCCCTGTTTGTCTCCTAGGAGAACACCTAGGAGAAATTCACCTAGGAGAACAAAAGGTTTAGAACAGCAAGGGAATTAATGAAAAGAAGAACAAGGGAAGGTGGCCTAGCTGGACCAGATCTAAAATAGTATTATAAGGTAGCCATCATCAAAACTACTTCGTACTGGCTAAGAAATAGAGTGGTGGATCAGTGGAATAGGTTAGGTACCCAAGACACAGTAGTCAATGACTATAGTAATCTACTGTTTGATAAACACAAAGACTCCAGCTTCTGGGATAAGAACTCATTATTTGACAAAAACTGTTGGGAAAACAGGAATTAGGCATAGAACAACTTCTTTTTTTTTTCTAAAACTTTGATTTTCAGATTCTTTCCATTCTTCCCTGCTCACCAACCCCCACTGGGAAGAGACGCAATTCAGTATAGATTGTATATGTGTAGTTATACAAAACGTTTCCACAGTAGTTACGTTGTGAAAGACTAACTATATTTCCCTCCATCCTATGCCATCCCCCACTTATTCTATTTTCTACTTTGACCCTGTCCCTTTTGAAAAGTGATTGCTTCTAACTACCCTCTCCCCTAATCTGCCCTCCCTTCTATCATCCCCTGTCTTATTCCCTCCCCCCCCTACTTTCCTGTAGGATAAGATAACCAATTGAGTGTATGTTATTCTCTCTTTAAGCCAAATTCAATGAGAGTAAGGCTGACCCATTCCCTTTCACCTTTCTGCTCTTCCCCTCCATTGTAACAGTTTTCTCTTGCATCTTTTATACGAGATAATTTACCCTATTCTGTCTCTCCCTTTCTCCATCTCCCATTATATTCCCCTCTCACCTCTTGATTTTAGTTTTTAGATATCCTCCCTTCACATTTAACTGATCCTGTGCCCTCTGTCCAGCTTCTTCACTGTATACTGTGGTATACAGTATACCACACTGTTTGCAATATTAAGGTCAAGATGGGTTCACAATTTAGACAAAAAGAGTGATTAGGACAGCAAGGAATAGTTTACCTGTCAGATCTATGGAGAACAGAGGAATTTATGACCAAACAAGAGATAGAGAGCATAATAAAATGCAAAATGGATAATTTTGATTACATTAAAATTAAAAACTTTTGCACAAACAAAACCAATGCAACTAAGATTAGAAGGAAAATGGGAAGCTGGAAAACAATTTTCATAGCCAGTGTCTCTGGTAAAGGCCTCATTTCTAAAATATATAGAGAACTGAGTCAAATTTTTAAAAATACAATCATTCTCCAAAGGATAAATTGTCAAAGGATATGAACAGGCAGTTTTCAGATGGAGAAATTAAAGCTACCTGTAGTCATATGAAAAAAAGTGCTCTAAATCATTACTGATTAAAGAAATGCAAATTAAAACAACTCTGAGGTACCTCATCACATCTATCAGATAGGCTAACATGAAAACACAGGAAAATGATAAATGTCAGAGAAGATGTGGGAAAATTGAAACACTAATGTAATGTTGGTTGAGTTGTGAACTGATTCAACCATTCTGGAGAGCAATTTGGAACTATGCCCAAACTATAAACTTTTGCATACCCTTTCATCCAGCAATAGCACTACTAGGTCTGTATCCCAATGAAATCATAAAAAAGGGAAAAAGACCTATATGTACAAAGCTATTTGTAGCAGCTTTTTGTGTTGGCAAAGAATTGGAGATTGAGGGGATACCCATCAATTGGAGAATGGTTGAACAAGTTATGGCATATGAATGTAATTAAATACTATTGTTCCATAAGAAAAAAAATGAGCAGGCAGAATTCAGAAAAACCTGGAAAGTTTTACATGTAGTGATGTTGAAGGAAGTGAGTGGGACATTATATACAGTAACAGCAACATTGTGTGATGTCCAACTTTGATAGACTTAACTCTTCTCATCAATGCAATGATCTAAGACAATTCTAAAAGACCCATGGTGGAAAATGCTATCCACATCCAGAGAAAGAACTATGGAGTCTGCATGCAGATTGAAGCATACTATTTTCTCTTTTTCTTTCATTTTCATGGTTTTTCCCTTTTGCTACAGATCTTCTTTTATAACATGACTAATGTGAAAATATGTTTAATATGGTTATACATACACAGCCTATATCAGATTGCATGTCATCTTGGGGAGGGGAAGGAGAGGGGAACTTTTAGGACTCAAAATCTTATAAAAGTGAATACTGAAAACTAAAAATGAATGAATTTAATCAAAAAAAGACAAAAATAAATAAATAAACACTGGGGGTAACAAACAAGTATCATAAAGAGACAATTCTTAATTTATTCCTATTATGCAGAAAGTATTGAAAAATAAGTCCAAGTAAACCTTAATAATATAATAAAAAGCTCACTTAAGCCAGTAGTTTTCTACCTCTTTTATTCTCTAAGCTCATTCTAGACATACTTAAGTAGGACATGGTTTAATTTTCAAAAGTTTTACCTCCTTTTTTCTTTTCCTGTCTGCTCTTGGATATATGCTAATGAATACTAAAAAGAACAAACAGTAGGAGGGAAATAGGGAGAAGCTAAGGGCATAGATAATTAGATTAATCAATGCTATAATCACTGAGAATTGACTCTACACCTTTTAATCATTGGAAATATTTTAAATTTTTATTAATATTTTGATTTGTTCACCATCATTATTTTTAAGGCCCCTGGACCTGTTGGCTCTTGCTCATTTTTGTGGCAAAAAGCATGTATTTTTCCTCTCTGTGTTTGGGCCACATGGCATAGAAGAGCCAGTTTCAGTTATTTCTGCAGTTGGAAAAATGTTCAGCCCATCATGAATCCCAGGTGTGAAGAAGGAATTCATAAGGAAAAGAAATGTATCTGTCATCATTGATTGTGATGTTTAGTGAAAAGCAAGATTTCTAATCACAGTTTAACCTGGGAGGAGCCCTCTAACAATCTTTGCTTCAGTTAAGGCCTTAGTTCCTTGGTCCCTCTACCTTTTATTTCCTTGGGGGTGACCTGCCAGCTTTCGTGTCCAGTGTTGTTACTTAGTCATTTCCAGTCATGTCTGACTCTTTGTGACCTATTTGGGGTTTTCTTGTCAAAGATATTGGAATGGTTTACCATCTTCTTCTCCAGCTCATTTTATAGATGAGGAATTGAGCCCAATAGGGTTAAGTGACTTGCTTAGAGTCACACAGCTAGTAAGTGACTGAGGTCAGATTTGAACAGTCTTCCTGACCCCAGGCCCAGCACTCTGTCTGCTGTTCAATGTCCAATGTCACTTTCTTTTAATGTGGTTTACTCTAATCTGATTCATTCAGTTCCCATAGAACAGAGCATAATCTCACTTGGCTCATTTAGTATTTTCAAAGTGTTTATTTTCTAAGTCCTATTGGGATGTAAGCATTGGTATGTTCTACTATGCTGAAAGGGCTTCAAGTGTTTCTATCTTTAGTAGCCTGAGTCAACTTTCTGAGAATCAGCCCAGCTAAGTATTGAAAGGTTTGTCACAGAGGCAACAAGGTGGTATAGTGGATAGAGCACTTGCCCTGGAGACAAGAGGCTCTGAGTTCAAATCAGATCTCAGGTACTTGATACTTACTAGCTATGTGACCTTGGACAAGTCACTTAACTCCATTGCCTCCCCCAAAATAAATAAAATTAAATGCATTAATTAAAAAAATAAAGTCTGATTTCTTGGCAGTTACTTTTTTTGACCATAGTAACCTATAAAACAAATTAAAATACAAAATAACCAGTTTGGTCATCTCATATATTAGTACTATTGAAATATACATATTTGCAAAAAAACACCATGAAAGTAATTGCAGCTTAGCACACCAATATTCATTGCTGATAATAAAGAGTCAGAGAGAAAATTCTACAAAGAGCTTGATAGACCCTCCATATTAGATTACTCAATGATGTCAATGAAAACAGGGGAAAAGTTGGAAGGATGCTGAGAAATATATGGAAAAACATTATGCAAGAAGGAGGAAGGACATAGGCTTTGTATCCTGGATCCTTTCTTTGAGAAAATAATTGGAATGCATTGGATATGGCAAGCATCAAAGAAGGGGAAAATAATTTAACAGCTAGAAAGACAATACTGATATCTGAGTTAACTCTGAATAATCTGTCTATGTACAATCAGACCACTGACTTGCCACAACAAAGATCAGAATTAATAAAAAAAAGAAGAAAGAATAATAAGAAAACTGTATGGGACACAATTGAAGCAACTCAACCCTGAATTATTTAGACAAATAAATTAATATGAAAAATGGGAATTGGACAATAGAAATAAAAAGACACTGATTATAATAAGGTTATATTCAAGTTTAACTATTGTTCATTTATTGTCATAACAAGAAGAACAAATGTACTGAACAAATGCCTTACTAAGTAAAAATTTCACTTGTCAAGCAAAGAGTGATGGTAGACAAAGGCAATGCCAGTTTAGACCGTAAACTTGTTTGTAATAGGATAATGAGGGATTTTGAGCAACATCTCATGGGTTATAGAGAAACAGCAGAAGACAAGACCAACATAAAATTTGCAAGAGATCCAACTAAACAAAGTCACCTTATGGTGATTTAAGGACAAAAATGGAAGGAAGACAACAAACAGAAGAAAAATGGGAAAACTGTGTAAAGATTACTGTAACAAACTTTTTGACATGCGTGACAATGGAAACACCACACTTGGACCCTAACATCACAGTCCTGGATGTGCAAATTGCACATAAGGGATGTAGGAAAGACACTGAAGAAATCCAAAATGGGAAAGAAAACCCAACTAGATAGAATCAAGTGTATAGAGAGGGGATGCATGCTGGAGAATACACAGTTGTGAAGATATTGAGAGATAAATATGCTTCTTCAAATATCTGAAAGATACCAAAAGGTTAGGAAAGAAAAAACCAAACTCGGATTATATTAATATCAAAAAAGGAAACTGAGAAGCTATCAACCTCTATGTCACTTTTGCCATCTACACAAAAATCTTTCTGAGCATCTTTCATACCTGAATCATAAAGCCTGTGGTCTTTTCTAACATCTGTATTCCTAGTGTTGGCACAGTGTCTGATACAAAGTAGGCACTTTATAAATGTTTATTGACTGACTGACAAGGGCCATTTTGTAACCTTGACATTCCTGCTGGTGTCCTAAGTTTGGCTATCCTTTTCCTAGGGATCTGTGTGTGGATGGGCAAATAATTTAGAAGCCAGTCTTCCTCATTCATCCATATGGTTCAATGTGTGAATTCCTAGACTAGCCAGAGATTATTACATCAGATAAGTACTTAGAAGTATTGATCTGATTTGACTAAATAGCAAATCAGGCAAGCCAGCACACAGCTGCTAGAGTCACAGTGGGACCCAACAGCTGGAGACAGGCATAGGAAACTGGAAATTATTCAGCTGCAGCCCCTCCAAACCATGTTTGATGGGCTATTTATTTTCTTTCACTGAAACTCTCTCTTTCCAAATAAATGGGGGTGGATGATAGCTGGGGGGATTGTTTGCTTTCGACTCAGCAAACAAGTCTGAATTAGAAATTAGAATCAGTGAGTCTAAAATGGTGAATATACCAACTTTGGTATTACTTAGAAAATGGGGAAAATAAATTAAGTTATGATTTGGAAGGATTCATTTGTGGATTTCTAGGAGAGCCCTAATTATGGGTTTGTCCAGAGCAGTACACCCCCTTACTCTTTAAGCCGAGTGCACGTAATCTCAACACCTTCTTTGTGATGGTAATGGCAAAATGTGTCCTTTGCTGTGGAGGCTGACACTTTATGGCAAGCCACCTGAGACAAAGAGCAGGACAGGACTTGTAATTTCCACACTAATGACAGAGTGACTCCATTTTCACAGACCCTGTGATTATTACACAGCTTCCTATTTAACACATTACTATAGCTGATAGCCTTGAGGCATGTCTTTTGTTGTTGTTGTTGTTATTTCTTGGGTATATTAGTAGTAACAGCCTGAAAGAGCTTATGTGAATGAACAGGTTTTATTTCCTAGACATAGGAAATGCTTTCCTCCATCAACAGCTGTCCATGATGGGGTGTATTCTTACAGCACAACAATATAGTACAATTTACTTGAAATCCTAAGTAACATGAAGTACTTGTCTCCTGCTTTAGTCAAATGAAATTATGGAGCAAATTCTGCAAGCTGTAATGACTCATTTCAGGTATGGAACTAATATGAAGACAGGTAGAACTTAAGCAGAAAAGCTACCTGTAGGAATCTGGGAACCACCGGATCCTGGATTCTGGGGTAGTCCATAAGAGTGGTGTGTGTGTGTGTGTGTGTGTGTGTGTGTGTGTGTGTGTGTGTGTTAGAAGAGAAAGGGTAAACCCTTTCAAATTCACGATGAACTTTATAGAGCAATAATTAAACAAAGAAGAATGGACAAGGTATCAGGGATCTGGGTTCTTGTCTTAGCTATGATTCCTGTGTGATCAAGGATAACTATGGTTTCTGTGTCACTATACCTCTCTATTCTTTAGTATTTTTTTTACTTAAGGGAGAGAGGGAAGAAATGGCAGAATCCTTTTTTATATAGCACCTACTATGCACCAGACAATTAGGTGCTTTACAAATATTATCTCATTTGACGCTCACAACAACCCTGTGAAGCAGGTTTCATAGCTGAGGAAAATGAGGCAAGCAGAAGTTAAGTGACTCATCTAGGATCCCACAGTTAGTAAGTGTAGGAGGCTAGATTTGAACTCAAATCTGCCTTCTGCAGGACTTGACACTATCTCCACTGTACCACCAATTAGTATTAATATTTATATTAATTATATTTATTAATTTCTATTAATAGTAGCATAATTATAACCTGAGAGGGAATATGGAATGGAGTATAGGGGTCTGGTATTAGAGTCTAGAAGAGCAGGGCTTAAATCCTCCCAATGACACTTAAAAAGAGTGTTACCATCCTTAAATTCCTTAATCTTCCAGTGCTCCCAGGCACTAAATTCCAAATGAGTTGCAAATTTGTATTAGTGGATAGAATTTCCATTTTGAAAGTTTCCCAAACCAATGTGTCAAATTCAAATATAAATGGATCCCGGTGGACTAAATATTGATTTAAAAAACCACAAATGAACTTTATGTTGTGTTACATTTTTTGTTTATTTTTTAAACTTATTTACCAATACATTTTAATCTGGTTCAGGTCATACTCCAGTGGGCAAGGAGTTTGATACTTCTGACCTAAATGGACAAAATCACAGAACCATACTCCCCCACCCCCAAAAAGTCATATTTACATGGGAGATAGATTAGATTAAATGGTCCTTAAAGTCCCTGGCATTCTGTGTTGTGTATTACCAGGAGAATCACAATAACACTGACCTTGGTTTTCATGGAATAAAACCACTTTTAAGATGAAAGAGCCTTATTATGACATCCATTTGTTACTATAGTCTTAACCTCCTTATTTAAAGTCTAAGGTAGCCCTGTCATGTGTAAAAATCTCTTCTTTGTTGAATGGTATTCAACTGGATCAATAATCAATAGCAATGATTCATTGCCTCTCACTCCATGATGCTTACTATACACACATAGAAAGGGGCTGCCATATTAGATTCAATCCATGGAGGTAGAAAGCAGGGTTAGGGAAAAAGCAGCAATATTTTTAGGAAATCGACCATAATTCAGAATAACTTTATCCATTACTATATGTAAATACTCTATCATATCTTTTCATGAAGAATGCAGAAAGGCTCTTCTGATATAAAATGTCTAATTCTACTTCTCTTTTAAAATATCCTAATTTTCACGTGCCTTTCAATGTTATTATTGCCAAAAGATTAAAAATCCAAGTTTCTAAACCTGGTTAAGGTTTACTAAAAAAGAAAGGTGTTTCTCAAAGTTAGCTATCCCAATTTGCTTTTGTGTGTCTCTGTTGTATTATTTCAGAGACTGGCAGCTGGTACCTAAGAAAGAGAATTAAATAGATTGGACAAATGACGGAGTGATGGGAAATTACTGGACATTGGAGACTTGCAAACCTTTCCTTTTTTACAAGCTCCAAATGATTTCTTGGTAATAAATGAGTGGTGCTGTCCTAGTTATTACTTAGGCTAATGTAGCAAATGTTCCCTAAAATATTAGGTGCTTGAAGAGGTCTTCTCCAATTGATGAAAACCAAGACATGGAATGAAATACATTAATGTAAATATATAGGCACTCCTCCAGAAGGGTCACCAGAAAGTTGAATATCATTATAATAACAATTGAACTGTAACTGCCAATAAAAAAGAAAAGAGTGGGCAGACTTGTCTGAATGAATGATAAAGGAAATTTAGACCAGGAAAACATTTACTGTGCTGTACCTAGAGTTGGATAGGGGACGGCAGAGCAAGGCTCCTTTCTTATTCAAATCATAAGAGTGTATGATGAGTTAAAAGGTATGTCTTGATCTCTTCTATGCCTGATGCTGAAAGCTGGCCCTAGTTGAGTACTGAGAGGGTGATCACTAGTAGATAGCCCTGGTAATTAATTTTTTGTCCATAGTAATCCATGAAACTAAGAAAAATTCAAAATGTCTTTCAGTCCTGCTTCTGCTTCTGTAGTGATGGTGTCATCATGGCAGAAAAGGAAGCAAAGGGTGTTGGAAATCACATATTTTTAGACCATCTACAAACAATTTAAATTTTGGTACTTTAAGAGACATTTGTTCAATAACTGATGTGTTACTTGAGGAGTTGAGCTAAATTAATGTTGTTGTTCAATCTATAAATAAAATCAGAAGACATAAGAAAGTCTAAGTTGTAACAGAGGGATTAGAGGGCTAAACTTGAAATCAAGAAGTTATGATTAATAACTTAATAACTGTGTGACCCTTAACCTTTTTCTGCCTCACTTTCCTCACTTGTAAGATAGAGATAATAGCAGTTTACCTCTCAGAGTTGCTATGAGGATCAAACGCATAGCACTTTGCAAATTTTAGGGTACTACATAAATGCTACCTATTATTATTAAGCATGGGTTACAAACTCTCCTTGAAGAAGAAAATAAGAGTTGGTAAATTTCGTTTCATTTAGTGACCAAGGTCAAGATATCATTTCACAGCACACATGGTCATCTTGCTTTGCAATGTTTTTAATAAGCATAAGCAAAAAGATAATTGTAGTTTCTATGCCAACATCTGTTGCAGAGAATTGAGAGGTAGGGAAATCATATGAATAACTTGACAAAATCCTTCAAGCAATGTCTTCTTCATATAGGAGCTATGGACTTACAAAAATTGATAACTGTATTTCAAAATAACTAGTTTCCTTTGTAATCCTATGTATTCATTTTATGCATTATTTTTTTTTATCCTAAGGAGTTCATAGGTTTTACCAGACTGCTAAATGTATCCATGTTACACAAACAGGCTAAGAGCCCCTGATCCAAACTGAAATATCACCATATACTTTAATACTAGGTGACTTCAATGAAAAGTTGGGCATGGGGAGGATGGCAAAAAAATACATTGAAACACGTATTTCAGAATTAAGAAAGATCCAAAAGGCTTATGGAACCTCATATGTTTATTTAAATCTTTCTTTTTAATTTACTTTTAAATCATTCTTTCTTCCAGAAGAGAGTTGAAAGGTTCTGGATGTAAAGAACACTGAATATCACCAAAAAAAAAAAAAGAAGAAGGAAATTGACTACTTCTTAATAAACAGGAAACAAGTATTTACCGATGTGGGAGTCATTTTCAAATCCACTGACTGTGTACTCAGAACATTGATTACTTATATGAGAGAGCAAAATCAATAGCAAATTAGAAGAAAGGATAAGGTTGAGAAGGTGTTGTTTGTAGTTACGGCAGTTCCAACTTGCCATATTCAAACTAACAGGATGTATGGGGTGTTCAAGGAGGACTAGTACCTCTGGTGTGAGGACTTGACAGCCTTTTTCAGGGCTGCTTATCCACCTTTAGCATCCACTTGTCATTTCAGTTCTCACCTGTGGTTCCAAGAAGCACAGTGGCCACACCTTGGTAAATCACCTCTGCAGATGGACTAAACCAGGTTGAGGGTGACTCACAAGGCCTCAAACCTGTCAGTGAGCTGGGGGGTGTCTACGCCAAGTATATGAAAACTTCCCTAGGTGGAATGAGTGGATAAGAACAGTTTGTTCCAATGTCTGTGAAGGAAAATGAAGCAGGCACTATAGAGTGCTTACAGCTTGGTCAGACATTGAACACACCAAGGTCATCTACTGCATACTGGGCCATGGTCAATCATTCTGACTTTTGTCCTGTCCCTGGCCTTCAATGATTCTGGAAGAGAGAATGAGACCAATGATTTTGTGCAACACCTAAATCCAATTCACAAGCAAGTCAAGACATCATCTCATGACGTCATCGGTCGTCTTTGGAAACAAAGGATTAACAACAGTGAGCAATAACAACAAGCTAACAACTGATACCAAAAAACAGGAAATGTATTAATTCTGAGTATTTTATTTCCTTTAAAAGTTTAAACTATACAAGGAGATTACTACAAGGGGAACAAAAGAGCTCAGAAAATTGCTTCAGCTAGCAACCTCTTTGCCATGTAAGGAGACATGATAGTCAAGTGCTGCATTGATTCAGAATAAAAATGTTTGTCAGATATTATAGAGAAGATTGATGGAAAAATATCAACTGCATTGTCTTGCAAAACAATGACATGCAGAAGAGAAAATTTGTCTACAGAAAGCTCACTGAGGGAACCAACTAAGTTGAAGCATCCCAAGAGCTATATATATAGATGAAACTGAAAGCAGGATAACTAACATGTACAAAATGGCACAGATCTGCCAGCATTTCATCAATGATAGTAGAACTGTTCCATTCGAATTCCAACAAATCAAGTCCTGGTTTGCTAGAAGAGGAAATAGAAAAGCCACTAAGGGATATAAAACTGGAGAGCTGAATCAGAATACACACCAGAAGAAATCCATACTGAAGGCAACATAGATTCATAAGCACCAAGGAATAGATTTTCAGGATTTTTTAAAAAAGGAAAATAATGAAAGACTTGAATGATAAGAGCTGACATTTACATAGAATTTTAAAGTTGGAAACCACTTTATACCTGCTATCTAACTTGATAGTTGATACTATGGGTATTGTAATCTTTGTTTTTTACTGAAACAGAGATTCAGACGGAATAAATGACTTGGCCATGGTCATACATCTCATGTCAGAGGTAGAATCTGAACTCAGTTCTCTCTGTTATCCAGCTACCTAACATTCTACACAGCTTTTTAAGGCAATTGAATGGTCAATAGTTACAACTAACTCACATGTATACTTCCTCATTTCTAAAAAATCTTTATTACAATAATATATGAGTGTAAATGGAAGATATCCTTAATGAAAATATTAGAAAACAACAGACTTTTGCAAATAATTTTCTATAGTAAATTGTGTGGTGTGTGTGTGTGTGTGTGTGTGTGTGTGTGTGTGTGTGTGTGTGTGTAAAGAGAGAGAGAATGAATGGAAAGGAACCGATGTGTGGTGCATCAGTTAGATCCTGGCTCTTGATACATTCCAGCATATCTTGATTTGTAAGGTTCCTTCCAGCTCCAAATCCATTAGTCAGTACATGCTAAGGGAACACCAATAAATCTTAATAGCAACCTGGAGAAAATATAAATAGTAATGATTTCCACATTTCCCAGGCTTCTGCTTCCTTGTGATCAGATTATATATTAGGGAGTAAATGAGAGAATTGACTCTACCCTGAACAATGTTAACTCTGGGCATCATTTTATAATAAAGTCACTAGTATATTATAACCAAACCTTGCCATAGCACTGCATAATCCAATTACACAATTTTTTGTCTCTTAATAACACTTATATCCTTATCTCCACTGAACTAACTGCAACTCCCTACCTAAGCAAGGTATTGCTTAATATTGGATAAATGCAAATTAATAATGTGAGGCTGGGATTTCCTGTACATTGTAGACCCCTTAAAACTTTAAATTGCACATAATAGTTTGGCTAGTGTAACTGGGCTTTGTGGATGCTCTGATCACCTAATGTGGAAGATTGGCAGGAATCAGCTTCTGGCAGAAGATATCCTGTGTTCCTCTACCACAGAGGTGGGACCAGCCTCTTTGATTTCATAGCTGTTATAGACTGTCTTTAAATCAGAGGGTGCTGCTACTGACTCCTCAAACTGAAGAAACATACTCAGTAGAGGCTTGAGCCAGGGACAGAGACTTAATACCCCCAAGGCCCTTAAGGGAAGGATGAAAATTAACTTACCTGGTCTTCAGGTAATGGCTTTCGGAATACTCAGGATTTCCAAAGTAAACAACTCAAGGTTGATGCTCTGATTTGTATCTGCTGCCCTGCCTGGTTCAGGATAAGCTCAACACTTCTAAACTCACCATGATCTCCCTCAGTTTCCTCTCCCTTCTGATTGGAGGACTGGAGATGCCATAAACAAATATTGCTGCTTGTTGTTCTATGAGATTACTAACGCTGATAGTGCTGGCATTAACAATTCAAATAAAGAAAAGTACAAAACACACAGATTATTGTGAGCTTTCTTCTTGGTGTGTGTGTGTGCGTGTGTGTGTGTAGGGAATGGAGATGGAATGGAAATATAACACCAAACCAGTATCAAATATAGAAATGATAAGCACATTACAGAGGAGTTCTGGGTGAGGTTCCATATATTGTCTCTCTCTCTAGGTCTTCCTGCCTTCAAAGAAAACTCAGATGTCCTCTTTAGACTGTAAGCTCCTTGAGGGAAGGGACTGTCTTTTGCCTCTTTTTTTTGTAGCTTGAGTGCTTACTCAGTGCTTCCCAATGCCTTCTTTTATAGAGGTTGGAAAATAGAATAAGCTCACTTCACTTTGCATATTCTATTTTGTCTGGTTTCAACTCCACAGAAGAGGCTTCTTCCCTTCCTCCTTTTTGTGTACAATATGCTTCTTTTGATTATAAGCTCCTTGAGGTCAGGAATTATCTTTCTTTTATTAATTGTATTCCCAACACTTAGCACAGTGCCTGGCACATGGTAGGGGCTTAATAAAAGTTTATTGGATTGGATCAATACCTTTTTGATTTATTCTTTTCTCAGTATCTAGCAGAGTGTGGGGATAAAATACTGACATAACTTCCTCTTTCCGAGAAATTCTAGTACTTTTTTCTCTCAGGCTATGGGTCTAACCTTATTGCATGTCAGAATCTAGGAAAATCTAGGCTTGGACAATGAAGCTGGACCTGAGATAGTAGTGGGTATTTTACAGATATTGTAGAAAAGCTATATCCTCTTGAGTAGGAGTAAGGACCAGATGCCCTTTGAAATTCTTTCTAACTTAACTGAGAATGCTCAGTTCTACATGTCAAAAGGACTGGGTTCCATGTGATCTTGAACAAATCCTCTGAACCTTCATCTGTAAAATGAGGAACTGACTTGGTCCAAAGGTTGTTTTAAGGTTCAGATAAGATAATATATCTAAAAGCACTTTGTATGCTAAGCAAAGATAAAGATTCCCATACTCTGGTATCGAAACTAAGGGATAGAAACACGAGTTAATAGATGCATAAACTTAGAGCTGGATCTGACTTCAAAAGGTAATCCCTCCATTTTAAAGATGGGGAAGGTCATATTGCAAGCAAGTGTGAGAACCATGACTTAAGCCCCAGCCCTTTGGCACCAGACACAGAGCTCCTTCCACCACATCACACTGCCTTGCACATATTGCAGGAAGAAGCCTCCATTCTGAAATCTGCTTTCTTGGAAGTTTGACAGAATCCATGATCAGGAGCATTTAGAAGCTTGTAAAAGGGTCACTCATTTGCTTTGACCTTAACAGTTGGGGAAAAAAATGTAGAATCAATCAACAGGTATTTATTGGGCTCTTAATATGTGCTTAGCCCTGTGCTAAGCATTAAGTGAAGGTGTAAGGATGGATGTCTAAGACTATAAAGGTCACAGGAAAGCAGAGAGTTGATGACTCTGCCTCTGCACACTTATGAAGTTTAGCTGTGACTAGGCTGCTTTAAAAATATATATGTATATAGATATAGATATATAAATTTTTACTCTGCTTTAACAAATTCCAAAAAGAAGGGGAATGTGCCCATACATGGAAGAGAAAAACAAGATAGTACATGTGACATGTGCCTTGCTTTTCATTTTAACTACTTAATAAAATTGACCTATAGCTTTCAAAGTTGTCCTGCTTGTATATCCTTCTTTCTTACCTTCTTTTTTTCTTTTCTCTCCATTAAAAAATAAACACTTTAATGATATGCTTTCTTTTGGTGGGGGAAGGGAGGGAGAGGAATATAATTTCTTTTAGCCCTTAGAGCAAGTCAGTTTATTAATGAACAGTTTATTAATTATCAATTCAACTCAACATTTATTAATTTATTATATTTAATTTATATATTTATGTTTATAATTTATTTTAAAACTTGTTATTAACTAACAATACCATTCAACATTTATCTCATTGCAATGTGCTAGTACTGGGGATTCAAAAACAAAAAAAAAAATAGAAGAATTTCCTGCCCACACAGATCTTACATTCTACTGGGTATATATGATATTTATATACAAATAAGCCCAATACAATAGAATATACATAAATACAAAGTAGTTTTGGCAGGGACAGTTACTAGCAACTGGACTGAACATGGAAAGCCCCATGTCCAAGATGTTACTTGAGTTGAGCCTTGAAGAAAGCTAGAGATGCTAAGAAATGGAGGATAGGAGGGAGTACATTCCAAGCATGAGAGAGAGCTTGTACAATGTCAGCAAAGAGGGATTTGGAGCTTCCAGGGTGAGGAACAACAAGGAATGCACACTGGATTGAGGATAGAGTATGTGAAGGGAAGTGACATGAGATAAGACTAGAAAAGGTAGACTGAAGCTGAATTGTGAAGGTCTTTAAAAACCCAATGAAGAACTCATGATGGAAAGAGATGTCTATATTCAGAGAAAGAATTAGAAAGAACAGAGTTTAAATGCAGATTGAAGCACACTACCAGCTTTCTTTCTTTTTCTTGTTTGGTTTTGTTTCCTGTTTCCCAATATTCATTCCATGGGTTACAATCCTTCTTTACAACCTGAAAAAAAACCCCAATGAAGAAATTTGCATTTTTTTTTCTATAGGATAAGCCAAGTCGTGATGGAAATTGACTGAGAGATAGTTGAAATAAGCAGGTGGTCTGGGATCATTTGGTCTTATGTTTACATCTGGAAGAGACCTCAGTGGTACTCTAGAGCAATCCCTTCATTTTACAGATGGGGAAACTGAGGCCCACAAATTTCTTGCAACTCCTCAAGGTCACGAAGACCACAAGTAGAGGAGCTGGTATTTGAACCTAGATTCCCTGTGCTCCTTTCACTGCACCAAGTTGCTGCTTACATGACCTTTACTGATACTTTATTAGTGTGAAATGTCTCGAGTATCAAATCATGATGCAGGCTTTTTTTTTCTATTTTGAAAATTATAATTGTGCATCTTTGGAGCTAGCAGGGACTTTGAGGCCATCACATTTTATAAATGAAGGAACAGATGTGCAAGGATGGGGAGTGACTTGAGAGGTCATAGAGCAATTTTGTGACAGAATTGGGACTAACACCCCAGTCTCCTGTCTCAGTTTATTAATCTCTTCAGTATATCACAATGCTTCCCTTGGCTCCAAATATTTCATAAGGTTTAAGTGTGAATGAAAAGAATAACAAAAATGTGGATGAGTAGCTTATCTTGGAGCTGTTGAGGTCAGCAATATGTTTCTTGGGTGATTTTTTCTTCTTCTGTCAAATCTTAAAGACTGAGAATAAACCTAGAGAAAACATAAAGTATGGGAAGACAGCCTTTTTATTCTACAGTCTCAAGTCCTTAAAAAACAAATGGAACCAAACCCCAAATTTAGGATACCAACACTTGAGGTGTTTTCATGGTGCATCATGGACCAATCAATCAATAAGGATTATTAAGCACTCCCTTTGTGCCAGGCACTGTGCTAAGCATTCAGGATACAAAAACAGGTAAAAGACAGCCTCTTCCCTCGAGGAGCTTACAATCTAAAGAGAAAAATTTGAGTTTTCTTTAAAGGCACAAACACTTAGAGAGTCAACATATGGAACCTCACCCAGAACTCCTCTATAATATGCTTATCATTTCTATATTTGATATTGCTTTGGTGTTATATTTCCATCCCATCTCCATTACACACACACATACACACACCCCCAAAAAACAACCCACAACAATCTCAGTGTTTTATACTTTTCTTTATTGAATTGCCCATGCCAGTACCACCAGCGTTCATAATCTCATAATACACCAAGTAACAATATTTGTTCATCACATCCCTAGGTAAAAGGAAACTTGGGGAATAAAGATGATGAGTGTGGGAAATAGTGGATGGACAGTGGTGACAACAAAGTTTCATTGCATCAAAAATCCTTGCAATGGAAAGCAGGCTGAATTTGGCGTGGGAAGGCCTTAGCTCAAATTCCAGATTTTCCAATTATTTTTATTAGATTTGAAAGTCACCCTGTCTGGGTCTCAGTGTCTGTGTCTCAGTAAAAAGGCAGAGTTGGACTAGATGACCTGTGAATTTCTTTTCAGCTGAAAGTCAATGATTATCTATGATTCTTATTTTGCTCATGATGCTTAAATAGACATGGCTGCAAACAGAAGTTAATATTTGGGGTGATTTAAAGTTAGAGGGCACCTTACAGATCATATAGTGAAGCTTTCTCATCTTTGGGGATGAAGAAACTGAATCTCAGGCATTAAGTGACTTTGCCAAGGAAATGCCAGTTAGCAAATGACAGAACTGGAACTTGAACCTGGGTTCGCTAAACCTAGTAGATTTCCCCTGTACGATATTGTTTCCTCAGAGGAGATATCACTGCCCAAGTAGAAGCCACAAACTGATGTATGGGGCATAACGGCTTGATCTATCCTTTTTTAGCATCTGTGCCAAGAGTTGCTAACTCATCACAGAAAATAAGGATGTATCCTTTGTAAATAAATAAATATCCTGGGTAGGGTCTAGTTCCATGCCATCCACCATAGACTCTTGAAAATATACATGGTGACAATAATATAGATTTAACAACCAATCAATCAATAAACATTTAAGTGCCTACTATGTGCTAAGAAGACCAATCTATGAACACATCTGGAGGTCTTGGCCATCATGGACAAGCCATTTAGGACAAATGACCCCTGTAATCCTCCATGCAAACCCCCCTGCAGGAAGACTCTCTTTATAGCATATGTAGAGAATTTACACTGCTGTTCCCTCTAACATTAATCGGAATGGAGCACAATTCATTTGTAGCAATGCTTAGGAACTCTTGTCTACCTTCAGGCCTTCCCAATTATGTGAGGGGGGGTGATGGCTCACCTCTGTGCTCTGCAGGGAGGTTGGCAGAAATAGAGCTGAACCACCAGAACCTGGCATCCTCACAGTTAAGTCTCAATGAAGCTATAACAGTGCCTGCTTCATTCAGAATACTAGCCAGCCTCTGCTTTCACCTCATTGTTACTTTTCATTGGGGTCTCTTACCCTGCCCGGAATGGAGAAATGGAGAACAGCCTCCTGACCAATTCTGTTGGGAGAGTGCGTAGCCTTATATTTATAGTTAAAAAGCAATAAATCTTAAGTCAGGTAATGAATTCCATTTTGGGTAATCTCATTACATACATCTATTCAAAGAGTCTATACAACCCAGGCAGTGTGACTGGAAAACCTCGGCTAATATGCTGGCTTTTTTCCCTGTGCCAAATTAACAGTGAAGGCCTTTTAAAGGATGCTTCATTTAGGGTCTCTTATTATCAGAAATATTATACAAGCTGGAATCAGAGACTGAGTGCAGTAGTACTGCTGGGATGATTCCTATAGATCGATGACTGGCCAGGTTCCATCAAAGATGTCAAGAGAGAACAGTGGCATTACAATCTTTCCCTTGAAGGCCCTAATCCAGTGTCCAGTGCTGGAGACCACCTGAAGGAAGATAGAGGAAGGGGAGAGATGCAGAGATATTGCAGGGATCAATGAGATATATATATTTTCTTGTAGAATCAAGTAAGGTTCACCTGGAGGCAGCTTGTTAGGGAAAGAAGACTTTGGTCTTGTGTCGAGAAAAGAGGGCTGAGGACTCAGGCTCACTTGCTGTTGTCGTTGAGTCATTCTGGTCTTGTCCAACACTTTGTGACCATTCTTGAGGATTTCTTGGAAAAGATACTAGAGTGGTTTGCCATTTCCTTCCCCAGCTCAGTTTATAGATGAGGACACTGAGGCAAACAGGGTGAAGTTAGTTGTCCAGGGTCACATAGCTAGTAAGTGTCTGAGGCCAGATTTGAACTTGTTAGCAGGGACTCTAACCACTATACTGCTTCACTGTCCATGAGTTCACTCGCTAGCACCTACTTTGTTTCTACACTTAGAACTAAAAGGGTCATCTAGTCCATTTTACAGATGAGGCACCTTACCCATGTTTTAGGGTTCACACCGATAAGGGCAGAGTAGGAATTCAAACCTAGGTCCTCTGACTCCAAATTCAGTTTTTTTCCCCCACCATTCTTTGCTTTGTTTTTGAATAAATCACCATGCTTCTCTGGGCCTCAGTTTCCTCTCCTATAAAATGTGGGAGTTGGACTAGATTTTGTCCAAGGCTGCTTTTTACCTCTGAAATGGTGATCTTATGACCTGGGTACTGGTCTTGACTCAGCTAACCAGTGTGGAGAATTTAGGCAAAGTTGTTTAACACCTTGCTTCAGTTTCCTCTTCTCCCAAATAGTCCTACTATCTGTCCTGCCTTACCTTGAAGGGCTGTCATATCAAAGGATTTAGTCTATAGAGAGGTATGTATAAACATAGAAATGTACAAAATGATTATTACTGTTTTTAAATTATTATTATCATTTTTGTTACTAGTGGGCAAGTCATCCTGTTTCTTTATTCAGTTCTTGAGTCAATACCTTGAAAAGTTTAAAATTATCATTACTAATATAATTGTGACTATAAAATATCCCTATTATATAATATCATTATCATAATTAATTAATATAATTATTCTGTGTAGATATCAGGAAATAAGAAATATGGAAAACATTCAAATTCCACAAGCAGATAAAGTACGTAAGACCCTGTTGCATTGGTTTGATGATGCCTGAAATTTCTATGATGCCAACCCTTGGATACAAGCCTACCACATCAGATTTTCTTCTCTATCTCATTTGTCTCTGGACCACCTTTCTTTCCCTTGTTCAACAACAACAAACAAGAATAACAACAATCTCATGTATTGTATCTTGTTTCTTATGCGGAAAAAAAAGAAAGGAAAGAAACCCCCCCAACCCTACCCCCCAAACCTCCTGTTTGTTGGGTTTTTTTGCTTATTAATTTCAAACCTATGTGAACACTGCCCCCTAGAGGAAATAGTTAGTCATCACCAGGGAGAACCAGACAAACAAAACACACTCCCCCCTCACTTAATAAGTGTTGATCCAGGGAGCCCACTGGGAGAGGGCAGAAATCTTACTCAGACATTCTGTGCAGCCTGGAGCACTCAGTTGGCTTACTAGAAATGTTAAATAATAATAATAATTTTGTCCAGGTTGGCGGCATGCTAGAATTTATGAAACGGAATCTGACATCTTTAGGCTGGGTCTGATTTTTGCACGTGCTGAGAATTATGGTTTTGACTATAGTTAGAGCGTCGGTCCTGTTCATCACCATCTCCACTGTGATCTTAAATATTGTGTGCCAACTGGTCTGGAAATGGCACCTTGCCACCATTTTCAGTAAATCCAAATTTAAGACTGGAGGAAAAACACTAAATTAATGGGATTAGATCACCAGGGCTATATAACACCCTCCTCACAACTGCTTTTCATTCCCACCTCTCTGATTTTGGGGGGACTTTCCCTCCCACTATAGGGAGTATGTGATCATCATCTGGAATGCCAGACATGAGTAGTCCCGTCTAACTAACATCTGGCTCCACCAGGGTGATTTTTTTCTAGGTCCTTTCTCTTCGGATTTCCCCAAGGGAACAATAACTCACTTGCTTCCAGTTTCCCCATCTGCATTAGACTTTACTAACTAAGCCATAATAGAGAGAGAGAGATAAAAGCATTCTAAAGGGACCACCCCCTCAACCTTTTAGGTCCCTTCCCCCCCACTCCCTCTTTGAATCTTCTCATCAAAGTCTGCCTTTTTTTTGCCTAGGATTTTCCTAGACTGTCATTTCTCCCCCCCGCCTTTAATGTAAATGGATGGAGACATTTCCCAGATCATGGCCTCTCAAAATGAGAAATAAGCTTTAGATTTTATTCAGACAGCAAGGTTGCTTTGTAAACAGAAATGCAGAAATTCACCTCCCAAAAGTTTTTGGGGAACTGTCATCTAGGGCTGCTCAGAAATCTATCTGTATTGATATACTTTCTAATCTTTAGCTTCTGGCCTACTACTTTGATCTTGGATGGATGGGAGAGGTGGTGAATGGGCCTGAGAAAGGACCAGATCACAGATTCTGAATTCTCTGTAATAGGAAGCACCTATCTCTTTCTTTGAATGATTCATAGAATGCAAAGATGATAACTTCATTGCAGGCTCTAACTAGGCTGGGGTGACAGTGATTTGGTCCAAGGATATTCCAAATTTGAAGAGGAATTTGAATCTATAGAGCACTGACAGCACATGCCATCTTTTAGTGGCATAGAAATATTAGAATTTATGGTAATACCTAATTTGCAAGAATAATTAGCAAAATATCAGGTTGGGGGCAGGTCCTACCCCACCCCATCCTGTTCCTACCCCCTTCTAGGTATCTCTTGGTGTTCATTTTAAGCAGATTCCATTTGTATAACAACATCAGTGATAACATTACTACTTATATTCACCTCCCTAGGAATGGTCCTGTCCTTAGCTTCTTTGAGACAAGAGCAAAGTTGATTTCCCTGAGAATGAATAGAAATATTGCTTAGTCATTAGTACCCTAACTCCAAGCTTTTGAGATGTAAATGGAGTCATTATTTCCAGTGTTCTCCACAAGCTTCCTGAAATGGTGATGATTTTCTGGTTCAATTACAAATACTTGGGGACTCCTCATTGTGCTGCTTAAAGTGTCTCTGCTGCAATGAAAAGTCAGGCCTTCCATCATCTGTAAGTGATGCAGGAACATGGGACAGGGATAAGAATTGCCCTTGCATTTCCAACCCTTCTCCCCTGCCACAGCCTGGGGTTGGGGAATCTGATGATGGAGCTTCTAGGATGGCCCCACCTTTATGGAGACTTTCTTCCCCAACCAAGAGAAACAGTCATTCTAGTATTTGGGCTTCAGCGGGTCTTCTGAACCTTCAACAAGACAGAAAACAAAACTGGGACCCCAAGCAAAGGAGATGCATCTACTACCTCAAAAAACAATCCACTATAAAAACCCTCAGAGCTCAGATTCTAGGGACAGAGGGCATGTCAGGTGCTTCATAATAAATTGCTTCACTTTGGGCTCATTCCTACGGGTCAAATGCTGTGTTCCCACCCAAGGCAGTGGAAGGCCATGCTCTCCTGCACACTTTCCTCTTCTGGAAAATGACAGTGTCCTGGTAATGAGACTGAAGGAAGTCAACTAGACAGGAAATAAAGGCAGCTTGTGTACACAAGTTTGAAGTAGAATTCCCAAAGGTTCTCTGTCCCTAAGGAGAAACTCAATTGATAAAACTGTAATGATTAACCTTTCATCAGAGAGGAGATTGGATAAGGATTTACTTCAAACTGAATTTCAGGAATATGACAGGCAGCCCCGAGATGCTATTTTAATGAGGGCCATTGAAGACATGGGTATCAATTGGATCACCTGAGTTTTGCTCAGGATTTCCTGATGGGGGGAGAAGCTGACAAAGCTTATTTTTAGACTGCTTCTGTATTTTTAGTGAAAGTCCAACACCACCCCCCCCCCCGCCATTTTGGAGGGGGGGATAATTAGGTGATGGGAAAGACTTCCTTAAATGACTCATTTCCTCTCCTCCTGTGAAAAGATTCAGTCCTATTTCCGTGTCACAGAAGGATCTCGGTGACGTTCACAACTGTTGACATAATGGGGGATGGAGTGCATTGTTGGTGTGTTAGAGTTCATCTATTTCTTTTGGGACTCAGGGCCAGGTGAGGGGTGTGGGGAGCAGCACTTCCTGTTTTCTGTTCTAAGAGGCACCTTTTCAACTTCCAAGAGAAAGAGAATGACTCTTCTGGTGAATAAATCATAGGGACTGTCGGCCCAAGCAGCCAAGGCCAGAGACTGATTCAGAAAGTGATTTGGTCACAGGAACCACTAAATATTCTGGCAGCCACCAAAAGTGCTTAGTCATCATGCCCCCCTGTGTGGGAGAACTATCTGAAGATGCCTTATGGGTCCAATTCCAATAACACTTGAAAATGGCTTTGCTGCACTGAGTGAGATGCCCTTGCTTGATCTTCTAGGCTAGAACTTTTTTTTTGTTTGTTTCACAGACCCCTTTGGCAGGCTGGTGGAGCCTATGACCCCCTTCTCAGAATAACTTCTTTTAAATGCATAAAATAAACTACATTTTTCTCTTGCTGGTTTTATTTTTTTTCCATTTTAGATCTAGAACTCCTAAAAGTTCTCTGTCCCTAGGAAGAAACTCATTTGATGAAACTGTGATGATCAACTTACTTATCCTTTTTACTGGTGAGAAGAATAATGGAGACTTATTTCAAACTGATTTTCAGGAAGAGGACAGGCAACCCTGAAATGCTATGTTTCTCTTGCTATTTTCCTGGACAAGGATGTGGCTGGAAATCAGGAAGGCATCTGACCAGGTTTTTCTATATTAGCTAGTTTAATCTCTAATGATCTGTCAGATTTACTAAGGAAACCAATAATACTGAAATAATTTTATCAAAAAAATTTTAAGTTCAAGGACACCAGGTTAATAAATTCTATTTTAGACTCACCTCTTTCATACCCTCACAATTTGTTTTTTCTGAATTCTGATCTTCTGGTTCATTTAACCAAATGGTACCCAAAGACCCTTGTAGTTTATATATCACATGCCCGCACAAGTCAAGACATCACACCTGGATGTCATTATTCCTCTTTGAAAATGGAAGAACAGCAATAATCACATGCCCACTTTGTTTAGTCTTACCCAGAAAAACTTCCTAGGACAAGTTAACAAATATTTATTAAGTGTTTGCTGTATTCCCGGCATTGTGCTAAGTGCTGGGGGTCCATTAACTTGTTTTTTTTTATTTTCTGCTAACTGTATTTTAACATAATCAGTTTCCTTTGTGATTCAATGTATCTTATTTTATGTATTTAAAAATATCATTTTGAGAAGGGCTCCAAGGCTTCATCAGATTGGCAAAGACATCCATGATACAAATAAGTTTTTAAAAATCCCTACCTTAGAGGCCACTAGTTTCTTTAAAATTAGAAGTAAATTCTCCCCCTGTATAGTACATCCTTTTGGGGTTAAAGGGCAATCAAAATTCATCTCTTGTACCCCTAGTACTTAGCACACTATCTGGCTAGTGAGTGTAGAGTAAATTCTTTTTGACTGACTTTTGAACCAGCATAATCTTTATCTAAATTGAGAAAACAGGTTTTCTTAAGGAGGTTTGGCTGCAGCTTTCCCAGCAACCATATATCCCTGAATGCAAGACAGTGATGAGTTAAGAGCTACAATATGGACTTTTGTTTTCCTGACATCTTTGCTGGATTCATTACTTCAATTAGCTCAAACTTTGGGTTAAAGATGGGGAATGGTGGGACCTCTGCCTGGTCCACACTGAATCCTCAGTTACTAGCTTTTGTGCATCTAATGTTAAGCATTTTTGTTCTTGTTGCTCACATATTAGAGGGAAACTGATTTTTTTTTTCTCTTGCTATTTTCCTGGACAAGAGGATGTGGCTGGAAATCAGGAAGGCATCTGATGAGACTTTCTGTATTAGTGACCCTAATCTCCAATGCCAGTATTAATCTTCCTTTTGTGAGGTCCATTTAGTTGAGAAAGAGTTAACACTTGGACTACTCTGTGAACAAATTGCCTCATTCAGAAAGGGGGAAAAAAAGAGTTCTCTCAGAAAATTGGATGTCAGTGGATTATCCCCCTTCAGATCCATGGATTAGTGTGCTTGGGGAGGGCATCCAAGTGGAAAAAATGTAATATCACTATATTTGAGGGCAGACCCTGCTCTTTCACACCAGCTCAATTACAGGCCTCTCTTATCACAGGCATCATATGATGCCTATCCCACTGCCTCCTTCACTTAAGCCTATTACTGCATTTTTTATTAAATATTTGAGAGCCCTTTAGAATTGTGATACTCTTTGCAATGGATGGAGTGTTGCCTAAATCGTTTAGGCTCCTGATTTTTCTCTTTCACCAGAAGACTTACAATTCTAGAGCTCCTTTGGATAGGACCTTAAAATATTGTTTGTTGCCTTCGAGGTTTAGTATTAAAAAAAAAGTTTTGTGCAATTAAAATAAGGATATACAGATACACACACATATATATCACCCTATATACATGTATATATGTCTGTACAAATGCATATGTGTAGGTATATATACATATATATTCTGTAACTTATAATTCAGAAAGATAACTATTAGGTTTAGCAAACTGAGAGTAAAGTCCTGGATAGTTGTTTGTTTTTTTAAAAATCAGGTGAGACACAAGTGCACACTTTCTTCAATCATTTAAATAGTCATAAATGCCTTGTGTAAAACAGTGAAACACACTCTTCATTCCAAAGACCATTTTCATGTAGGCTGTTTTTTTTTAATTTAATGGTTTGTCTATCTAGGCCCTGTGTCCTATATTTTGCCATGAAACAAAGAAGAGAAGTTTAAGTTTTCAGGCAGTCACTTAAAATAAGCCCAACGTTGATGAATAAATAGATCAAGACATTGACTTTCTCTCCTAATGGTCCCATGGTCCTTGGTCAGGGGAAACATCTGCTCCTTCCAGAAATGGAGGAAAGATCATTAACATCACTGGGAGAAGTCACTGCTGTTGATTTCAAGGATTCTTCTGAAAGAGTTAATCAGAGTAAACTGAATGGAAATAAAGGTATTGCCTCAGGTTGAAAGGCATAATCATATTGCATGAAAGATCGGGTGATATTAGGTGATGATAGTGATACCAACTGAATGCTTTTGGAAGTAGAGAAGAAGGATATGGTTCAGGGAAACAAAGGACAGACTTAGCTGGCATTACATTCTTCATGAAAACTAGTGTTGGAAAGGAAATGAAGAAAATGTGTAAACTCCTCCTCCCCTCCCATAGCCATTTCCCAGAGATTTCTCCAATTAGCCAATTCTGTTCTACTGTGTGGTTTTTCAGGTGTAGTTCTGCTTGAAGACAAAGAGCTCGTCCAATAGAGAATTCTTTAGTGTCCAATCATGGATGGTTGGCAACAGAACCTCCTCCCCCAAACTTGTTGCCCCCTTGAGTTGCTCTAAGATATACTGCCTCATGGATAGAAGAGGGGCATGTTACCAGCACTCTGGCATCTGAAAAGGAGCTGAAATAAATCTCACTCCCAAGCAGAGATGAAAGTGAAAATAAAGTGTGAGGCATCAAAAGGAAGTTGTAGACTGTGTGGCAGATGTTGTTAAATTTGTCTAGCAGTACACCACGCGCCAAGCACATGATTGACGACATTAGCAAGCGAGGTTAATGGCTCTGGACGGAACTACTTGGGATTTTAAAAAGTGAGCATGGAACCCAATGCTCCAGTCACAGCGGGAACAGTAAAATAAAGCAGGAGGGAAAGGAGAGGGATTAAAAAAAACCCAAAAAACAAATAGCTTGTCATCTGCTCCTATCACATCAACAGCTGAGGGGAAGGGAAGAAACCAACAAGTCATGTTCCCAGTAGTAGAGGGAGAGAATAGACATGTTCCAAGGCACCATTTGCCTGCCTGCCTACTGACTTCTTTTGAGGTGACAGGTTTGGGGTGTCATTGAGGTTGTTGTGAATTGATTCTGCAGGAAGTCAAAATAGGTAAAAGTTCATGATGGTGAATGGTGGGGGAGAGCTTAAATTATATGATAGGCATTGACTTAGCACAGGGCCATTACTTGCATGCTAAAGATGATTTATTTGCTTTTCATGTAGTTGTTAGCCTTTATTCAGCATGATTATCAATAAAGAATAAAGGCTGAGCAATATTGAATGTCAACAGGTTGAGAGGCAGGGCAGGGCAAAGAGATGATTGTGTATAATAATTTAGGTAATGTAGTAGTAATCCTTCCCTTGCTTTCCCTTCCTCCTGCCTTCCTTCCTTCTTTCCTTCCTTCCTTTCCTCCATTCTTCCTTCCTTCCTTCCTTCCTCTTTCTCCCTTCTTTCTTTCTTTTTTTTCTTTTCCTTTCTTCTCTTTCTTCTTCCTTTCTTTCTCTCATTTCATTTCATCTCTTTCTCTCTCTCTCTTTCTTTCTTTCTGCTTCCTCCTCTTCCTTCCCCTCCTCTCCTCTCCCCTCTCCTCCTCCCTCCTCTTCTTTTCTCTCCTTTCCTTTTCTTCCTCACCAGGTATGTGAATAAACTCATGACCAAAATTCATGCTTTGGGAGACTAGGTAGGGCATCCTTTCCACAAACCCTACAAACCTCCAACCTGCTAATCAGCTCCCTTGTGAGAGAGAAACATCTCAGGGAAACCTGTGCCAAGTATCAATTGTTATTGGCTGAAACTCAATCTGATGAAATGAATTGATGCTGCCACTCCATTTGGTGCAGTGCAATTGCTGATCAATAGCAAGTAATTGGACATCACTTTGGGAAGAAGAGAAGGCTGAAACTGTTACATACTAGTGAGTTATGGCTCATATTAATCACTGTCTAACAGTTTCATCAATGTAATTTCCTTCCATCAACACACTATGGCATATAAAAGCCTGGGAAAATAAGCTCATAGGCTTGTCTCCAGGTATAAACTTGAAATTAAAAACTAAAGTGAGGAGGGGACATGAGAAGTCATCACTTGCTTCATGCCCTTGAACTTGACTCAGTCAATGACATCAAGAGGCCAAGTGCTACTAACAGTATGCAACATAGCAGAAGACATTACTGTATCTTGTTGGGGGGGGAGGTGTGTAAGAGTGTGTATGTGGGGCAATTTAGAAAGAATCAAACAATGAGAAATCATCTGGAATGTGGATTTCCCTCTGAAGCAGCATTTGTTTCAGCTCAAATCCCTTCTCCCTCCCTTACCTAAGAAATTGCCAAGGGACCAGCAGAAAGAGAGGAAAAATGTTGTCAGGAGTCAGGTCCTAGGGGGAAAAAAAGGGGAAACATTCCAAGGCAGGAATGAAAATCTTTGGCAGAGCTCACTCTAGGATTCAGTTCTTTTCTGAAGAGGTACCTTAGTACACACCCTTCCCTTGTATGTTCTTGCTCATTTAGAGGTGGGTTTAAAAGAGTACTCTATTCCTTACTTGAGTGCTGCTACATTAATCATGATGAGTTAGGTAGCAGAAGAGTTGGTGATTAAAGTAGCAAAGGCTACCCAATTATCCCACCTCTTAGGAGTTTTCTAACTTCTAACTTCACTTTCTTCCTAACCCCCTCTCTCTCCCTCTCTCTCTCTCTCTCTCTCTGTCTCTCTCTCTCTCTCTCTCTGTCCCCCCCGGTCTTTCTCCTTTTACTCTTCTCTCCTCTGTCTCTTTCTCTGTCCCTCCCTCCTTTCACTCTCTGTATTTGTCTCTGTCTCTCTTTCTCTCTGTCTTCTTTCACTCTGCCTCTATCTTCTTCCTGTATTTTAGTGTTTAGTGGAAAAACTGCCAACAATGCCATTGGAAAGCTTCTCAACCAAGAGAGAAATGCTAGGAGGGTGAGTAAGAGTTTGGGGAGACAAGAAGTGAAAGAGAGCACAGGCAAAGGCAGAAGTGTAGCTTAAATTCTTTGTTTATTCCAGGTCCATGGGGAAGGGTTCTGAAGTACTGATGTATCTTCTTAATCAACACTTTCCCAATTAGTCAGCCACTCACCAATTTAAAGAGACCTCATTGTGAAAGAGGAGGAGAAAAGGCCCAACCTCTAAGGACTCCCTGAGGTCCCTTCTGACATCCTGTTAGACAAGTGAATCGTCCCAGCCTGTCACAACTTGTAGAGTTTTCATTAAAACCCAAGGTAAAACTGTTTGGGGGTTTTAAGCAACTTTTCCTAAATTATGTTTATGCCTGTTCTGCTAGGGAATCCTATGGGAATAGCTGGAACAGTGTGATGGCCTGTCTAACCTGGTCCAAATGTAGGATGCGTGGGGCCAAGTGGTTAGAGCTCAGATGTTTGCCCAGGAGTTCGAGATGCTAGTTGGAAACCCTTGGGTCTGTCAGATGATTAGGAAGTAATCCAAGTACAGGCTTGCTTCAAAGGAATATTCCCTAAATATCCTTCCTGTCTGTGGGCCAGAGGTGCTGCAAGAACAGCTTACTTTGGGATTTCAGAGCTTCCTCTTCTAGTCCTGACTTGGTTCTTGAAGTACAAAATCAAGTTCCCTTCCCCCATAAAAAAATCCCATAACCCCAACCTGCTTCCCCCCCCACCCCCCCAATCCCAAACAAATAATGTAATAGGGAATGTAAGCTCTTAGAAGGTCAGTACTCTTTCTTTCTCCTTTGTTTTGTATCTCTGAGGCCCAGCACAGCACCTTACAATTAGTGTGTACTTAATGTTTATCAAATTGAATTGAAACAAATCAGCCTGGTTTCTCCTGACTCAAAAAAAAATGTTTGAAGAGTCATCAATTTGTTCTGTTTGGCCCCAGAGGCAGGAGCACTGGGTAGAAATTGAAAAGAGGCAGATTATATCATGATGTCAGGAAAAACTTTATCATTAGTGTTATCTGAAAGTTGAAGGGGCTGCTTCAACAGGTGGAGATTTCCCTTCATTGTAGTAGAAACTGGATGGCCCCTTGTTGAGTAGGTTGTAGTGGGAATTTTTTTTTTTTACCTTGGGTTGAACTGGATGACTGCTGACACCCCTTACAACTCTAAAATTGAATAATTTTGTTATTTTGATTGGTTTAAGTTTCAAGTTTTCAAGTAAAGTTGAAATGGGCAGAAGGGTTTTTTTTCCGGGGGGGGGGGGTTGCTTTTTGGAGGGGGGAGGGTAGGGCAATTGGGGTTAAGTGATTTGCCTAAGTTTACATGGCTAGTTTTTGTGTTGTGTCTGAGGTCACATTTGAATTCAGATCCTCCTGACTCCAGGGCCAGTGCTCTATTCACTGCACCACCTAGCCTCCCCTGGGCAGAAGGTTTTAAGTCATTTTGTCTGCAAATATTTTGTATAAGCTACCAGCATCTTTTTTTAAAAGATACATTTTTACTCATGTCATTTTTTACATAGCTATAGTTTCTCTCAGTATCCCTCATTCATCTCCTCCCAGAATTCCATCTCGTATTTTTAAAAAGGTATTTCATTATAAATAAAAAAGTAAATGAAGAAAAATCAGCATATCTAATACACTGAAAAAGTAGGAAAATATATGCAATGCACAACTCTTATGGACTTCATCCATCTACAAAGGGGTGAAATGGGAATGCCTTCTCATATCTTTTCTTTGGAGCCACGTTTATCCTTTATAATTTTGCGGCATTCACTTTTGTGTTTGTTTAACAGTATTTTTAAAAATACGAATGACAATGAAGGAGAAAGCTCAGAATTAAAAGCTAGATTTAGACCTGGTTTGGGGGAACATTTTTAATGGACATAATTCAGAGGTTGAATCCTGGACTAGGGGACTTGGATTC
This sequence comes from Gymnobelideus leadbeateri, assembly GCA_011680675.1. NCBI lineage: Eukaryota > Metazoa > Chordata > Mammalia > Diprotodontia > Petauridae > Gymnobelideus > Gymnobelideus leadbeateri. The sequence goes on from WOXC01003372.1 coordinate 113,941, forward strand.
CCTGTTTTGTCATTGGCAGGGTGTTTGATTGGGTTTGACCATTGTACCTTACTATACTTCTCTTTCCTGGTGTATTTGACAGAACATTTTGAGATACTAGGTGACCTGTTAGCAACTGGAAAATTACAATGACAGACAGCAGGCTGGTTTGCAGCAATTCCCAGTGGAATTGACCATTTGGAGCAGAGACCTTGGATAAAGCTAGGCTTTGAAATGAATAGTAACAGATTAAGAACAGCGTTTCTTAATAAAATGGATACAATCACTAACCAAAGAACAAAGAGTGTTTGCCTAGTACACAGAGGGCTTACTCATAGACTTTGCACCAGACCTTTGACCTCATTTATGCACTTAGAATTTATAGTCACCGTTCTATTCGAAAGCAAATGACCACACCATCTTAATAGCTTAATTTGATTTGCCACCGTTTGTAGAATAACATTTTTTTGTTTGGTTTGGTTTTATTTTGACATAAAATTTTCAAGTGTGCCCATGTAGGACCATAGATTTAGAGCTGGAAGGGGCCTTGTGAAAATAGTTGTACTGTTACTGAAAATCAAAACAACAAATACTCAGTGAACATATGCATTTGTGGAGTGTTCCTGCAGGAGGAATTTGTACTTTCAGTCTGAGAAGCCCTGCCCAGTGTGAATATATATATATATTTAAACACAGGAGACAAACTCACCTGAGTTTCAGGTCAATCCACCTTGGGTGGGCAGGAGAGAATTAATTCAAAGTTTGCCTCATTTTCTTCACAGAGGACTGGGCCTCATAACCTTACTATAACTTCTTGGATCTTGGATGTCAGTGGCTCATAGAAAGAGAACCACCTGCTCAGGGTTGGCTTGGATTTGTGACAGAGTAATTATTGTTTTTAAAATCAGGCTTCTGCTGTCATCATCATAGATAACTCCCAGAGTAAAAATTCCTTCCATTCCCCTTAACTTGTAATCTTAGTGTTGCCTTGGCCATTGGGAAATTTACTGACTTAGCCATTGTCACACAGTTAGTGTGTTTCAAAGGCAAGGAATGAACCAGTATCTGCCATATTCTAAGGTTGGCTCCCCATCCACTACTCTACTTCACACTGTTGCTAGACCAAGTGATGGTAACTATGATTTTACTGTAACTACAAGGTTGAAAGGAAGCTCCACACCATTGTAAAGCCAGGTTGTTTTTTAAAGTGTGCATTTGTGGTGGGCTAGAGTTTATAGTGATTGACTATTTTATATATATTTGATATACTTGTTTTTATCTATTTTTGGCATGTTATAGATCCTGGTGTTTTGATCATTTTCCCCAGTGAGTGAGGAATGGGGTATTAACACAGTGAAGAGTCATGATTTGTTTAGAAAGACCATATATATGTACCATAACACTCACATGGCGCTTGTACTGAGGGTCCTAAAATGGACTTTTCATAGATTTCTCCTTGAAGCTTTCCTTGAGACCTCAGTTGGAAGAGACCTCTCCTTCTTGAGCTCTCTAAAGGCATTTATTTCTTTCAACCCTATTTCTATCTCATCTCTCCTACTAGACTAAACTCCTTACAATCTTGTCCCTTTTTGTATTTCCCCCTTAAATAAATGGATATCAAATAAATGGATGAATGAATCAACAAACCAATAACTCTTATGTGCCAGGAACTCTGGGAATACAAAGACAAAAACGAAATGGTCCCTGCCTTCTAGGAGCTTATAATGAAACTGACAATGAGGTGGGAGATAAAAGATGTAAATCTAGTTTAAATTTCTTTTGTGTTTTAAAACTATTTTGTAACTAGTCATAACTTTGAAACCTGTGGATTGAAAGGTCATCTGGTTGGCTTAAATTATTCAAGACAGCTAAGAAACTATCCTGTTCTTTAAACTCTCAAGAGAAGGAGATTCCACAGCCCCCATGAGTAACTCATTCTAATGTTTAACATTTCTCAAAATCAGGAAATTCTTTCTTACATCCTAAATCCCTTATGTTGTAGTTTTTACCCATTTCCTCTTGTTCTTACTTTAGTAAAGATATACAACAGCTGGTCACCATCTTGCATGTGAGAACCCTTCTCTACTTGAGGGCGATTATCAAATCATTCCTCAATCGTTTTTTCCTGTAGCTCAAGAGCCATAATTCCTGTAACCATTTCTCATAGTTCTTGTTTTCCAATCCTTTGTCACTGTGTTTTCTCATGCATGATTCAGTCACTTTGTTGATTGAAGTAGGATGGAATTCAGAATCTCAGGAAGGTTAGCTTTCCACTCCAAATATTTAATATTTTTGAAACCTAAAATTCAGTAATGAGTCATTCCCAAGAAACTGATAAGTATAGTCAGTTGGTTTAACCATGGTCTGGATCGAAAGAAATTCTGGGCAAGATCATTGTCTGGTATGAGTTATCCATCTGTAATTTATGTGCCCATTTTCTTAGATTGACAAAAATCTCTAAGCCACTGGAAAAGTTGTCCTAATGGTATACACAGGCTCATAGGAGTTACAACTTCAAGGACCCTTAAGAGACTATGGGGGTATAAATCCCACATTTTACACCTGTGGAAATAGAGTCTGAGAGAGGAGTGAATTGAGCAAGGTCACTTGGTAGTAGGAGACAGTACCAAGAAAAGCTAGGTCCTCTGCATTCAGATTTAGAGTTCTTTTTGTTATACCCCAAGGCCTTTCTACACCTCCAATATGGAAGAGTGAAAGTAAGGAAAGCAGAACACCATCCATCCAAATGAAGGCTTTACTCTTTCAAATTCTTATGCTGTGAGTGGATTGCAGAGCAGAGTACCCACACGTCATATTGCCCCATTGTTTTGCTCCCATATTTTATATTTAGCCATTGGTTTAGTAGGTAATTATTCTAACATTCATGTAGCGAATAGGGCCAAGATGTAAAGCAGCTTTATATAAAGGGAACAAAAATATAGGGCTAGCTTTGAACTTGAGACTATTCCCTTCTCCTGCTGAATGCCTTGAGTAATAGCTACAGGTGTTCCTTGAAAGAGGTCAGAGAGTCACCAGTGAAGGATGTGGTGATAGGGATGAATCCATTATGGGATCATTTCTTCATGCCCTTTGCATCTGTTACAAATCTCACGATTTTTTTTTTTGTGTAAGTAGCAACTCTAAAGGTCTCTAAGCAGGTGACCTGGAATAGTCAGTAAATGAATGTAGATGGGGGTATTGGTGGCACCTGCCAATAAGGTAACAAACTCAGGCCATTGGTATAGTGTTTGCATTCAGACTAATTGAGTATAAATAAATGGATTGCAGAGGTTTTAAAGGAATCCCAATCGGAATGATCCCATATGGTCCCATTACTTGGTGACTTAGCTAAAGAAAGCATTTTCCCCCCTGCTATGGTTATTAAAAAGCTTTTCTTAAAAGGAGGGGGGGAAGAGGTATTAAGTGCTATGCGATATTTTTTTTCTCTCTGCCATAAAAAGTGTGTGATTAAGCAGATGGAACAGAGGTTAAAAAAAATGCCCACTAGAGGCAACTCATGTGACCTTCTTTTAAGCAGGAAGCAATTACAGGGTTATGTTTGCCTTGACCATTAGAAGCAAATGGTCCTCTTCAAACTGGGACATTTCATTTCCACTAGCCTTTGGGCCTTCCCAGGAGGTTTCTTAAGGGGGAAGCCCTTGTGGTGCTGCCAAAAGGCCCTTGGAATCCAACTTCCTCCCTCTTCTTCCAATCCCCTTGGCTTCCTGGTGGAGGTAGAATAACTATGGAGAACCAATTTGTAGAACCTATAGGTCTAGTCAGGTAGAGTCTTTCAAGTTTTAAATTCTTCAGGATTGCGACAATGAGTGAAGCTATATAACAGTAGTGGGCTAGGAGAAAAAGAGGGTAGGTCTTAAAACAGTATGCTTTTTGTTCTTATTTTAGAAAAGCAATATGGTGTGGTTCATAGACCATGGGTTTGAATCCCATTTCTGTTCCTTCCTAGATCTGTGACTATGGACAAGTCACTTTAACCTCTTTGAACCTCAGTTTCCCCTTCTGTAAAATGAAGTTACTTATTTATACCTGTGGTGTTTCCCTTGAAGTTGTTATGAGGCTTGAGTGAGACAATGTTTGTAGAAAACTGTGTAAACTTTAAAGCCCTGTGTAAAGCCCTTACCACTTTCAAGACATAGAGAATAAAAGGAGAAAGAAGCCAAGGAATCTGGTCAGAATATAGGAATGGGGCATTGGAAAGGCAATCTTATTGTCAGCTGCCACCGATACCATCATCTACATCCATTTACTGGCTGTTCTGGTCACCTGTTTAGAGACCTTTAGAGATGCTACTTATACCAAAAACATTTCTAAATAATAGGAAAGTTATACCAGATTGAATTAGGTACAACTAGCTTTGAGAATTAGGAAGCTGGGATAGCATTTGCAGATCCCAGGTAATAATTGGGTTCTTATTATACATGCACTCTTTATTTTCCCCTATTTTCTTTTAGAGATGGGATTTCCCGAGACACCAACCACAGGGGAAGGCAAAATGGGGCAGAACTACCAGAGGCTGACCATTTGGAGTTATATAGTGACTGAAGGTTAATGTTGGTTAACTAGCATTCATCGCTGACCCTTCTGCCTTGTGTCTCTAGGAAAGTCATTCACCATTCTGGACTTTATCATCCTTTTCTTTAAAATGGTAGTCATAAAGCTTGCAGAAATGGCAGGAGGAAAGAACTTTGTAAATCTGAAAAAGCTATAAAAATATGAGCTATTATTATTTGAAAGATTTGTGATTTCATCAATGCTTCTGGCCTTGCCATTAAGGAAGATGACAATGCCTCCATACCTTAGTCCAGGGTTTCTTAACTTTGTTTGTATAATGAACCCCTTTGTCAGTCTAGTGAAACCTATGGACCCCTTCCCAGAAGGTTTTTAAATGAATTAATATTATTATTACTATTATATATTATGTTGTTATATATTATAATATTATCATTTATTATATAGGATTACAAAGGAAACCAATTATATTGAAATAAAGATGTAATTTTTCCCCATCCAAATTCAAAGACACCTTAAAACCTTTCCATGGACCCCAAACTAAAGACCTATGCTTTTGTATATAGTTTTTTTGAACTACCAATACCATCTCCCCCCAAAATCACCATCTGGTGGCCAGTCTTTCAGTGATGAATATCTCTACTGGTGTCACACATTAAGGCTAATAACAATGGAGGTTGGTAATCTGTGTGCTTGAGGCTGGTGGTGGGCAGGGACAGAGCTATTTTTTGCTTTCTTATTTTTGTTCAGGTTCATCGGGACTGTCTCAGGTCTGGTACTGGATGTCTTTGTGGTCAGACACTGGTTGGGAATGGTAAAGAAATGAGTATTGAGGGAGAGTTAGCATTATGTTAAAATAAGGTAAAAGAAGTTTGAGTGGCTAGGAATACTTATATTGCTTGATTAGAAGTATGTTGGTATGGAGCTTAGATGAGAGAGGAGAGGATTCAGTGATTTGTATGAGAGAGACAAAAAGACTGCATAGGGGAGTCTGGATCCCAGTGAGGCCTCCCCCTCCCCAGCCCAACCCTCATATAGAGCTTCCTTCAACATCAGTAACAAAAAACAGTGCTGAGAGTCTGTGGTTCAGATTGGGTCTCATACCATCTATCCAAATTAGTCACTTAATGAGCTAGTCTGGTTCCATTTTGGAAACTGCCCAAGAGGGCACAAGGGGACTTAGAACACAGGGCACATGTGACCGTGGGTGACATTTAGTGACAGCTGGTCCTTCGATGGCAGATATGAATAAAGTCTGTCATTGAGTCTGTTCTCAAAGCCTTTCCAGCTTGGTGGGGTCTGCCAGAGCTTGTTTTCAACTGACATAGCCTTCAAGAACCCAGGGTCACCCTCATGCTATGACGAGGCCTCAGAGTAGGATGTTAATAGAGGAACCAGACTTCATGGGCAAAAACATGCTGTGAAGGGAGAAGGGCTCATTATGTGATTTACATTGTGTCGTTCCCCCCCCCCCCATTTCCTTGCTTGTTGGGAGGGGCCAAATGAGCTCAAAAAAGGGTTTAAATTTAGTAGAGAACAATCCCAATTGGATTATAGGGCAAGAGCATTTGCAAGGCCTCACCAGGGTTAAAATAAAGCATAGCACTGCAGAAAAACTAGTTTACCTTCCTTTTCCCCCACCCACTCCAAGCTACAGCATCTGCACAGAAAGTCTAGAACAGCATTTACTCTTTAAAAAATCATATTATTCCCCTCTTTTGGTGCCCTATTTGAAGGTGTTTTTATTATGACTAGGGGCCCCTAAAGGTTGAAGAGAGGTAGTAGCCCAGGCCTCTTAGGCCCATTGATAAGCCTTATAGTTGAACTGGGAGAGCAGAAGTCCTAGGGCTTGAATTTGTTTTGAAAAGACTCACTGATCTTCAGACATTGCTCTCTTCCAGGCTGTGAATTTATTCCCTCTGCATTGCTATGATTTATAACGATGTTTACAGAGCTATCTGTGGGTACTCCCAGGCCTGCAGCTTCTGAACACCACCCCCTCCTGGTGCCCCAGGACTTAGCCACCCTCATCTCTAGTAACTTTAAATCATCAGAGTGGAGAGGGAGAGAAGAAGGGAGGGGACTCAAAATCGATCTTACCCTTTTCCAGTGAGGGAGAAGGCCTTTATTCCTTCCTTTTCTCAGTGCCTTGTTGACAGAGTGAGGATTAGAAATCCAGAGCTCAGCTCTCATGGCTGCTGTGACAGGGATGAGGTCTCAGAAGCCATTCCTCTCCCCTTTCTTCCCCTCATTCTATGGCAATAATTTTTGGTTCATGCAAAATCCTGTTTGACTAGCTTAATTCTTTTAGAGTTGAAGTAAATATAAATAACATAGTTAAAATAAAATAAAAAACCCAGGGTATACAAAGCAAAAGTGGTGGGAGGAGGAGAGAATTCAATAAAAGGATGCCCTTTTTCATTGGTTGCAAGGATAATTTTTTAAAAGGACAACTTCATTTTATTGGGGCAATAGAGTTCAGAAAATGATAAAAATTCTGAATGGGCAAAAACTGTTCAAGTCTTTTCACTCACAAATGCAAATGATAATTTCTCCTCTGCTGCATAGCAAGAAAGCATCTTTGGCCTTTGTGGTTGTTTTCCTAATAAGAGAGAAGGGGGAGAGAGGGAGAGGGAGAAAGAGGGAGAGAGAGAGAGGAGAGAGAGAAGGAGAGAGAGGGAGAGAGAGAGAGAGAGAGAGAGGGAGAGAGAGAGAGAGAGGGAGAGAGAGAGAGAGAGTCACTCCTGATCTATCCTCACTAGAATTGAAGGAGTCATTTACCTTCAGGAGCTCACCTTGCTTCCCTCAGATTTACAGTTCACTTTCATTTTGTGGCATTTCTTACCTCTCTTTTCTAAGCCAGTCTTTGAATTTATATCCACTGCATTGCTGGGATTTAGATGGGTGTATGCAGAATTGTACCTGTGCCTCCCCAGTCTGAGGCAGGGGCTATATTTCTGAATATCCTCAGGACTTAAGACACCTCCAACTCTCTGAATTTTCTTTCCAGGGCTTGGTTCCCACCTTTTGTAGAGGACCTTTATATAAGCTTTCAGATGAGGGAATCATATAATATTAGAGCCAGGGTCAATCAGTTCTGTCATTTTATAGAACGGGAAACTGAAGCTTTGAGAGGGTAAGTGATGTGATCAAGGTCTCTGTAATAAGCAACAGTGATCAGCAGTCCAAGGCTTGCTGTCCTGAAGCACACTGGATCCATCAGCCCTTAAAGGGAGCTGTCCCTCTCACTCCCTGTGCCCCTTCTTGCCTCTGACAAGGACATTCAATGCCATAACTTTAATGACCACTTTTATGCAGAGATCTCCCACATCTGTATCTTCAGCCCCTACCATTTTTATCTCTTCTAGATGCCCATCTCCAGTGACCTCCAGGATGCCTCTACCTGGGTGACCCACAATTACTTCAAACTCAACATGCTCCAAACAGTTTATCTTTTCCCTTTTTCACAGCTCCTCTTTCTGACTTGGCAACTTAAGTCAGCAGCCCTTCCAAAGGCATCGTGGTACTTTGGGTGGAGAGTTTGAATTTGGATTCTGGAAGTCCTGGGTTCAGATCTTCAAATCTCATCTCATGCTAACTATGTGAACCTGGTCAAGTCCCTTAACTTCTGAGCCCCTAGTTTTCCTCATCCATAAAATAAGGATAATAACAGCAGCACCTGCTGGAGGTGGTTTGTGAGATCAACTGATATCATGCATATAAAACACTTTGGAAATCTTATGGATCTGTATCAATAGGAGCTATTTGTATTACTCTGTCTCTCATGTGTTAAATCTTGGGGTTCCTATGAAACTTTTCTTCTTGTTCACTCAATCTGAAAAAGCATTTATTAAGTGCCTACTGTGTGCTAGGAACCTGCCTAAGAGGTCAAGCTAGAAATTAAAAAAAAAAAAGCTAATCATTCCCTGCCCTCAAAGAGTTTACGTTCTAATGACAGAAACAAGTAGATAGATAGATAGATAGATAGATAGATAGATAGATAGATAGATAGATGTAGCTATAGATAGATAAGATAGAGATAGAGACAGACAGAGACAGAGAGACACAGAGAGACAGAGACAGAGAGACAAAGAGAGAGAGACAAAAACAGAGAAAGAGACAGAGAGATCCAATTCAATAAACATTCATTGTGTCTACTATGTAACAGGCACTGTACTAAACTCTAGGGATACAATTAATAAAAAGAAAGTCATTCCCTGCCATCAAGGAGCTTACAATCTGGAATGGAAGGAGACAGTACACAAAAGGAATCAGGACAAGGAGGTGAGGGGACCAGGAGGTGCCCAGCAAAGATCATCTTGTTCCACAGAGTTGAAACCAGGCAGAGTGGGAATGAGCCCAAAAGTCTAGATTCTGCCCTCTATAAAAGAAGGCATTAGGAAAAGTTTAGTAGTCCCCCACCCAGCAGTCAGAGGGGAGAGGAAGCTGAGGATAGTAGGGTGATGAGATTGGAGGTGATGAGCTTAACCTGGGGTGGGCTTCTTGTTCTTTGAAGTTAAAATCGGGCAGATCAGCAGATGCAGAATGGAGTAAGATGTAGAGATATGTGTAAATAAGACAGGAGGAAACTTGGGTGAATAAGGCACTGGCAGCTGGCGCTACCTAGGAAGGCCTCAGGTAAGTAGGTGGTGCTTGAGCCTAATCATGGAGGGAGCTGGGGATTCTAGGAAACAGAAGGGAGGAGAGAGGACATTGAAGTTAGGGAGAAAAGCCAATAGAAGGGCACCAAGATAGGAAATGAAGTAGTGTGTGAGGGGGCAGCCAGTAGGGCAGTAGGACTACACCAGAAAGAACATGGAGGGAAGCAGACTAGAAAAGGAGGAAGGGCCCAACTTGTGAAAAGCTTAAAATGCCAAATAGAGGAATTTGCACTTGATTCTAGAGATACTGGGGGAGCCTTGGGAATTTATGGAATAGGGAAAATGACATCGTTAGGCCTACATTTTGGAAAATCACTTTGGAAGCCCTACAGAGGAAGAGCTATGTGGAGGATTAGAGGGGAGGGAGTTGGAAAAACTTGGGACATAGATGCCAGGTAAGAATTGTGATAGCCAAAGTAAGACGTGATAAGGGCTTGAATAGAGTGAGAGTTGTATGAATGAAGGTGTGTGTGTGTGTGTGTGTGTGTTGGGGGGACCTCAGAAATATTGTAGAGATAGAAGCCATAATCAATACCCATGTTTCACTTATTCACTAATGTAAACTCTTTAGGGGCAGCTAGGTTGATGCAGTAGATAGAGTACCAGGCCTGGAGTCAGGAAGACCTGAGTTCAAATTTGATCTCAGACACTATTTACTAGCTGTGTGACCCTGAACAAGTCACTTAATCCTCTTTGCCTCAATTTTCTCATCTCTAAAATGAGTTGGAGAAGGAAATGGCAGACCACTCCAGTAACCTTACCAAGAAAACCCCAGACATGACTGAAGAAAGACTTAACAACAAAAATCTTCACATTTGGATTCTTCATGCATTATGTCACCCTTCTCATTACCAACCACCTGGATTGTTACAATACTCTCTTAGTGGGACTTCTCCCCTTCTCCACTCTCCCACTCTTCCCCCTTTCCCATTTATAGCTCCCAGATTCATCTTCCTTAGGAGCAGGTCTATCTTCTTGCTGCCTGTAGGGTAAAATTCAGGCTCTTTTGTCATTCAAAGCCATCCACAACCTAGAGCCACTCTACTTTTCCAGTTTTATTTCATATTTCTCCCCTTCATGCATATATACTCTCTGCCAGGGGTGGGGGACCTGGGGCCTTGAGGCCATATGTGATCCTCAAGTGCAGCCCTTTGATCTAATCCAATTTTTTCACAGAGCAAATCCCCTTAATAAAAGGATTTGTTTTGTAAAACTTGGACTCAGCCCAAAGGCTTCACCCAAGGACCCACAAGGCCACATGTAGCCTCAAGGCCACAGGTTGCTCACAACTGCATTATGCTCTGGGCCAGAGGCTGGCAAATTATGCCTTGTCCGATGCTCTCTTCTACACTTTGTATTCTCCTCAAGACCCACCTGAGTATCCTGCACGTAGTGCAGACATCCCCCATTTAATGGCACTTTATGGTGCTTTTGTGAATATTGTGATTTTCACAAATTGAAGATATCGGGCAACCCTAAATTGAGTAAGGCACCATTTTTCCAATAGCACGTGCTCACATTGTGGTCCCGTGTCACATTTTGGTAATTCTCCCAATATTTCAAACTTTTTCATTATTGTTGTATCTGTTGTGGCAACATGTGGATTTTAAAAATCTGTAAATTTTAAAAATTTATTTTATTTTTGATTTATGGAATAAAACAAGTACTTCTGTAATATAGTGCCATAAAAAGATGATTGCACATGAAACTGCAAATCTACTAGACACAACGTGCTCTTCCTTTCAAATATACAACAAAATTATCATGTAAATTTCTTTTATTTCCTTTTATTCCTTCCCTCCTCCCACTCTAGAGATGACTACCATTAGACACAAATAGGTGTGTATATATATATATACATACATACATATAAGTGTATGTATGCATATATGTGTGTATATGTATGTATATGTATGTATGTGTATACATACATATACACACACCTATAATATACATATACATATGTAAATGCATATATATGTAAAATTGTTCTATACACTCTTCTATTTATCAGTTCTTTTTCTGGATGCAGATAGTGTCTTTCTTCACATGTCCTTTATAGTTAATTGGGATATTTATAATAGACAAAATAATAGATGTTACTATTGTAATTGAGGGTATTATGAACTGTGCCCATACAAGATGGTGAACTCAACAAATGTTATGTGTGTCCTAACTGCTCCACCAACCTACCTTTCTCAATATCTCTCCCTTTACCTCCCTCTTTCCTAAGACAGAACGATATTAAAAACTGGCCAGTTAATAACTTAATAATAACTTCTGATTATTAATGAAGTATTTGTTATTAATTAATATAATAAATACATACCTTATTATTAATATTAACTTATTGTTAATAATAATAATACAATGGCCTCTAAGTGTTGAAGTGAAAAGAAGAGTCAATCAGTGAGGCAAACTTCAATGTTGTCTTCTTGTAAGGAATTGCCACAACCATCCCAGCCTTCAGCAACCACCACCCTGATCAGTCAGCAGCCATCAACATGGAGGCAAGACTCTCCACCAGCAGAAAGTTCACGACTCACCAAAGGCTCAGATAATAGTTAGCATTTTTAGAAATAAAGTATTTTTAAATTAAGGTATGTACTTTTTAAAGATGTAATACTATTGTACACTTAATAGACCAGAGTATACTGTAAATATCACTTTTATATGCACTGGAAAACCAAAAAAATTGTGTGACCCACTTTATTGTGATGTTTACTCTATTGTGGTGCTCTGGAACAGAACCCAAAATATCTCTGAGGTGTGCCTATAGATATTTAATAGACGTTTTTGTTGAAATTTGGAATCCCTTGGGGCCATTCTGGTACAGTGGATAGAATACCAGGCTGGAGTCAGGAAGACTCGAATTAAAATCAGGTCTTAGACACCTATTACCAGTCACTTAATCTCTGTTGGCCTCAGTTTTTTCATCTGTGAAATGGAGATAATATTAGTACCCACCTCCCAGGGCTGTTGTGAGGACCAAATGGGGCAATAATTGTGCATCATTTAGTACAATGCCTGGCACACAGTAACCTCTATATAAATGTTAGCTAGTACTCCTAGTAATAAGAAATGTGGTTATGGGTTTTTATATTGGATCCAGACCTCTTCTTTAAATGCCTTTTAACCTCTATACCTGGGCCCCAGGAGTTCCACTCACAGAGTACTTAAACAGCTCTCCCCGATGGTACTCCCATGGGTGCAGGAACAGCAGGGCTCACTGTAGATCTCTGCCAGATCGGGAGCCATATATCATCTGTCGCCCTCGCCTGTGTTTGGACATAATAATATGTTGATAAAATACCTTGTCAAGTTCCACAGCAGTTTCCTGCCACATAGTCTCATTACACTCCTGCTTCATAATTAAAATGGAAAGAACACAAGCCCGCTGGACCTGTCGTTAGCGAGTGGCGTGGCTGCTGTGTAAGGAAAATCAGGTTTGATTTCTGGGCCTGGCCCCATGTACTGGCAGGGGCCTGGGGCTCTTGTTCAGCAAAGTAAGGCAGCCAGCCCTGAGTTAGTGAGTGAAGAGCTGAGTTATTGCTCTCTTGCTGGAGAGCATGAGAATGGAGGTGGATGGATGGTCTATGGGTCAGGGCCCAGAAAGAGGGAGGAAAGGTTTGTGTGGGCAGCACAAAATATTTCAACCACCAGGCTGTGGTCATGATCTAGAGGAAAAAAATGAAGCCAGTCTCAAATATACTGTCAAAAATACATCTATTTATTTAGCATCTCCCTCCCCCACTTTTGACATAGGGTACCAGAATTCTATTCAGAATATTTTATAGATTCCATTTCTAAATTGCCCAAGGAATCAGGAAGAAGAAAAAAATACAGTTCTTTTGGGCCTTTGTTTCCAGTAAGACATCATCTTGCAGTCACCACCACTTGGGATTTGGAATTGACCTCCTATGGTCAGAGCTCATAAATCAAGCACAAAGCATTTTGTTGCAGTAGATTCTGAATGCTGAATATGCCTAGCTGCTGCCTGTCCACATATAGGTAATGCAAAAGCTGAAGTATCCTGCTTCCAACCAGGGATTTCTGGTCCCTTTAAGAACTAAGATAGTCTCAAGACCAAAGATAGTTAATCTTCTAGAATGACAGTTAAATGCTGCTATTGCAGATGAAGCAGGCATCCCTGACTAGAAAGCTAGAGGGATGGGCTGCCTTGGGAGTAAGGGAGTTGTCCATCACTGGAGGTCTTGAAGCAGAGTCTGCATGACCACTTGTGGGGGACATTGTAAAGGAGAATTCCCAATTCAGGTGATGTCCCCTGAGGGACATTCTACCTCTGAGGTTCTCAAGTATATAATTCTGAATTGATGCCTATTGTCTTCCCAGAGTCAAGCCCTATTACAATTTCAGACTGAGAGAAGAAGGGAATGTAGGATGGCTCCTGTTTTTAAAGGAGAGAGTTTAGTTTTTTCAATAATATTTTTTTCTGAATACATGTAAAAATTTTTAACATTTGGTATTTTGAGTTCCAAATTCTCTCCCTCTGTCTCTGTCTCTCTCTCTGTCTCTTCCTCTTCCTCCTTCCTTTGCCCTGCCCTGAGCTGGCAGGCAATTTGATATAGGTTATATATGTACAATCAAGCAAAAACCCATTTCCATATTAGTCATGTTATGAAAGAAAACACAGATGAACCCCCAGCCCCCCTAAAATAAAGAAAATGAAAAATTATATGCTTTGGTCTGCTTTCAGACTCCAGTGGTTCATTCTCTGGAGATGGATGGCATTTTTCATCATGAGTCCTTTAGAGCTATCTTGGATCATTGTATTGCTGAGAATTGCAAAACCATTCACAATTGATCCTCATATTGCTGTCACTGTGTACAATGTTCTTGTTCTGCTCATTTCACTCTGCATCAGTTCATATAAATCTTCCCAGTTTTTTTCTGAAAGCATCCTGCTCATAATTTCTTATAGCACAATAGTATTCCATTACAATCATATACCACCACTTGTTTATCCATTAGAGGAACTTTTTAAACATTCGTTATATGACTCAGATCCTTGATTCTTGACATCAGCTGAAGGCATATTCATTAGCATCTCTTAATACTGCTGAAAGGCAGGCTCAGAATAGGTTTCTGTGATCATAGTCAAAGTCCTTAAACTTTCAGTGCTCTAGACTGCAAGATTCTAAGTTACAAGGCAGGTGCTACCTTGCATTGGCGGAAAGAATTCCCTTACCTGGTAGTTCTCTATGCTAATTAAATTACAGGTCTGGTCTCAATCCCTTCTCATTCACCTGCTATGACAGGCAATGGGAATGTTGGAAAAATATGTGTGAGTGGATAAATAGAATGACCCAGATGGGCATGTGTTCCTCAAGAAATGGCTTTAGAGGAAGCTCAGAGGGCAGGGAGAATGCAAGACTCCTAAGCAAACAGTAAATATTTCTTGATTGATTTGAAAGGCAGTCTTGAAGGGTGCAGACACAATAGGGAGTAAGTAGGAGAGACCAATGTGGATTGATGTGTCTAAGAAGGCTTCCCAGAGAGGTGGAGCTCAAGGTAGAGCTCTTGGGGGTGGTCCAGGGCAGGGGGAGGCTCAGTCAGAGGACAAAGGCAGAGTGCTCCAGGTTAGTCTGACCTACCTGGACAGTCAAGTATGCTGGGTTCACAGTACCTCCCCTCCAGCCATGGTCTTTGGCACCACCCTGACATAGACCCAGGCATCATCCCAGGCTATCTTGCAGGCATTTCCCCCTCACCCTACCCCTAGCCTATTGCTTGTTGCCAAAACAAATAATTGATTCTATGGTGTAAACCTCCATCTAAAAGGCAATCTTCCAATTAGGTATTTTCTAAACTATGAAAGATTCTTTGAAAGATATAATATAAGAGATGATTTGAGATTCAATAACCCTGATAATTAATATCTAGCAAAGCATAAAGAAATGAATATAGATGCTTACCAAGTGTTTACCACTGTAATGGAGAAGATCGCATTGTGGAATCCAAGCTGAAGACAGATACCCCATAGATGCTAAGGATTTCCAGATACTTCTATTTGAGAATGACATTATACTGGTTGATAACTAGCCCCAGAATATGGCAGAGATCCTAGACAAGATCCATAACCATATAAATAGTTTTGGCTTAACTATCCACACAGGAAAAAGCCAAATGGATTAAGAGTATATATGTAGGAATAGAATTGGAAACTCAGAACTTAAAAGAAAAAAGTTTAAAAATTGTTTTAACATGTACTTAACATTACATGTAATACATATGAAAATAATATATATGCACAATACATATATGTATAAATATACATAAATGCATATACACACAAATAGCTGCATACACATATATCCAGATATACATACAAATGTAGGTCTATTAATTACTCTGGAAATCATCTTAGACAGTTAGATGTTACAGTGGACAGAATCTTGGTCTTGGAATTATAAAAGCTTGAGTTTGAATCTTGCCTCAGAAACTTAGCTGTGTGACAAAGGCCTAATCATTTAACCACTCTCAGCCTTAGTTTCCTTATCTGTAAAAATGGAGACAATAATAACTCCTACCTCACAGGATTATTCTAAGGATCATATATAATATATGTAACATATATAAAAGAATTTATAAATGCTATCATTATCATTCTTTAGTCGAGAGGTGACAACCTTATGGTCTAGAGGTCATGTGAAATTCACAATTTTGGAGGAAATGAGATCAAAATGTAATTGGGAAATATTTAATAAAATAAGTAAAAACACAATACAACATAGATAATGTTAATTTTTGGTTTTCTAAATCAATGTGCAGCTAAGAATCCTTGACTTTGACATCACTGGTCTAGTGATACCACAGTGCTTTACTCATTTTATACATGAGGGGACTAAGCTCTAGAGAGGTAAGTGAGGTTATACAGGTAGTAATGTTTATGGGATTGGAACCCAGATTCTCTGACTTCAAATTCTTTTCATTACACGCATTTCCAACTACTGTCCTTCATGAACCAAGTCACCATTGAAGGTACAAAGTTATATAATCTCTTCTGATTATTTCCCTTCTTTCATCTTTTTTCATTTTTGTCTCCTGTTAAATCTCTTGATTACTCTCCACTCATAAATACCCAAAGTTTCTTTGCATCATTTAGAGCACTGTGACAGCTGTACTTTCTCCCTGGAGCTCATTGCATGCATAGCAAGGTGTCTGACAGGAGTGAGTAAGGGCAGATCTTTGGCAAATGGAATTGTCTGAGCAGAAAAGCACCATAGATCATTCTGCAGAAGGGGGCTACTATAAGGGGATTTCCAAGCCAACAGACTTATATTTACCATGTACCTACCTGGGTATAGATTGTAATTTGCTGAACCCTGTACAGGAGTTAGTCCCAAATTACACAGACCCTCATTTCTGTGATCTTAAAATCTGATCTGAAGAGGGCAGATAGAAAAAAAAATAAGGCTTTAAAAAAGGCCTTGTCTGTCCATCCTTATGGGAGAGGAAGGAGGAAGAGTTGAAACTAGCAAATGATGGGATCATCAGGTGATTAATAAATGAAAAGGGATGGAGTTCAAGTATGATGCCCTATTCCAGGGAACTAAGAGAAAAGAAGGGAAGGAATCCTAAGGTCAAAGGGATGTGGTAATACATTCCAGAACCTGGGTCTAAGTCCTTAGCTTCTCCAATATTGTCAGAGTCCAGAAGAAAGAGGTACAGATAATGGACCTGTAAAACACTATGTAAACCTTAAAGTATTATGCAAATGCTAGCTGCTGTTGTTATTACTAATTACATTAACTTTATCAATATTATCACTAAGGCAGAGGCTGTGATAGAGTAGAAAACTCCACCATTGGTAAAGAACTTGCAGTGATCATGGGGAAAGTAAAATAGGAAATGAGAAGAGGTCCAAACAGAATAAAGTCAGAAAAAACATGAATGGTGCAAAACTTGGAGCATTAGCCCCAAGTAGGATGTTCTAGGGAAGCAATGTGCTAGCCATTCCTTCACCATGGCTCCCACTTACCTAAGGGAATGCTCCTCAGATATCATACATCCTAGAATGAATGTTTACCTGAAGCTCAAAACTTCTATTAATCCAGAACATTTAGGGTATATGAAGGATTCCATTCTTTCCTTAGCACCAGAGTCTAATCTACTAAAAATCAGTGTTATTTTCCCTTTCATTATTGTGGTCACTGTGTAATTTCTTCTCTTGGTTCTGCTTATTTTCACTCTGTATCTGTTCATAAATGTTTTCCCAACTTTCTCTCAATTCTTTATGTTTCTTAACAGTATAAGATCCCATCACATTAATATGTAGAACACATAGTCTTGTTGCCTCACAAGAATCTTTCAGCCCATATATTCCTCTAGCCCCATCAAGCCTCTAGGCCAGGGGTAGGGAACCTGCGGCCTTGAGGCTACATGTGGCCCTCTAGGTCCTCAAGTGCAGCCCTTTGACTAAATCCAAACTTCACAGAACAAATTCCCCTTAAAAAACATTTGTTCCATAAAACTTGGACTCAGTCAAAATGCCACACTCAAGGACCTAGAAAGCCACATGTGGCCTCGAGGTTGCAAGTTCCCCACCCCTGTTCTAGGCAATAGTAATTAAGGTTTTTAAAAGTTACATGTGGTAGGAGTTGGGCTGTCATGGAATGATAGTAAGACATTGGGTTTCTCTTACAGAAGAGCCTGTTGGTCAATGATCCTCATTTTGGTAACTGAGTTCTGCTGGTTGATAGTTCAGTCAGTTGACTCAGGTATAAGTGCCTAGACCTACTATTAGTATATCTGATCTAGTAGATGGAATGTAAACTCTCTGAGGGCAAGGGTTACCTAGTATGGGATCTGAAACATAGCAGACTCTTAATAAATGTTTGTTTGTTGATAGACCTGAATGTAACTGAGGTCATGTGAAGTGTATGTTTGCAAGAACCATAACTGAAGTGGTTAGCGCACTAGGAGTCTGACTTCTGGTTTCCCTGACAGTACATTGACTCCCAAATTGTGGTGCCCAGGAATGAGGGAGATGGTAAAATTAAATATGCTTAACAAAAGAAGAACAAAAAGAAAGAACCCAGTGAACATGTCAATTTAGTTGATGAGCAGTCCTAGGGTACTTTAAATTCTTATAGTGTGGAAGACAATGAAGGATATGCTTCTCCCTAGAGAGGTAGTATCTCTGTAACTCAAACATGACCACAGAGAATGTAGTTTGTTGTTTTGTTTTGTTTTTTTCTCCACCAAGGTCAACATTCAGGGAGATATATACTTTGAATGAATGCATCAGTCGCTAGTATGAACCATTTTATAACTGTTTTTTTTATTATCTCCCTATCATCAAATATGTGTGGCACATAGTAGGAGCTTAACAAATACTTGTTGAGTGATTGATTGACAAGGACCTGAGTAGATGGGGCCAAGATAAAAGCATTACCTGAACTAATATTTTCTCCTTCCTGTCTCCAGTAGAATGCTTCAGTCAAAGGACTGGTGGGAGATACTGAGAAAACTGAAAACTTAGGGAATGAAGTGATGTATCTCAAAAAAAGAAGAAAAACTAAAAGTCTATCTCCAATGATGGAGTCTTCTACTCTACCAGTCTCTGTCCTACATCATAAAAACCTAGCATCTAAGATTTAAGATTTTTTAAATGCTTTTTACATGGCAACTCATTTAAACTCACCACTGGCTCTGTGAAGTAAGTGCTATTATTAAAGCCCCTGCTAAGCAGCTAGGTGGTGGAATAGATAGAGTGCTAGACCTGAAATCAAAGACATGAGTTCAAATCCAGCCTCAGAGGCTTTTGTTTGACCCTGGGCAAGTCATTTAACCTCTATCTGCCTCAATTTCCTCATCAGTAAAGTAGAAATAATAATAGTACCCATCTTTTAAGCTTGCTAAGAGGATAAAATGGGGGTAAACTTTGTAAAGTGCTTTGCAAACCATAAAAAAATGCTAGCTATTATTATCCCATTTTACAGATGAGAAAACTGAGTCTGAGAGAAGTAAAGTGACTTGTCCAGGGTCACACAGCTAGTAAATGTCTGAGACAAGATACAAACTCAGACCTGCCTGCATCCAGCCCAATAGACCATTCATCTGGTATATGACAGGACATAGGTTCACTTATATTCTGCAAAAGCCTATTATGGGCTCCAGAAATTCTAGCTCTTCTCTCTCAGATTGGATCTTTTCCAGTTTGGCAAACAGTTGCTGCTGGAACACACAATGGAACATGGCCTAAGTCAATTCGGCATTCTGGGCAGGATCCTAGGAATAGATTAGAATGCCACTGGAATAAACTGGAACTGGCAGGGTTTTTCCCCCCATAAATTTATATTGCTACTTAAAAAACAAATCAGTGTCATTTTTCTAATGATCTCCCCATTCCACCCACAATCCCCATAGGGACTTTGCTTGTAAGAAAGTATAGATAGATGAAGAAAACATACTGACACATTAGTCATGCCTGTCACATTCAGCATCTGTAGTCCCCACCTTCCTGCTGGGGAGGGAGAGACATGAAGTTTAGTCAAGCCTCTGAGACTTACGTATCAGAGTTCAGAGGTCCATTCAAGTTGTTTTGCTCTACATGATTGTGGTCATTGTGAAATGTCTTGGCCTTCCTTGTCTTATTCTGCATTAATTCATACATTATTTTCAACTATCACTGAATTCTATATATCTGTCATTTCTAAACAGTGCAAAAATAGTTTTATATAAAGTGTTTTAAATATTTTTATGTGTCACGCCCTTTGGCAGTATGGTATAGTATAGCCTATGGACACTTTCTTGGAATAATATTTTTAAATGTAAATATAGTTATATACACAAAAAATTACAAAGGAAACTAATTATGTTGATCTAAAGATGTGTTCTTCCTGTCCAAGTTCATGGACACCCCTCCAACTGAAATCTTTCCATGAACCCTGAAGGGTTCTGTGGACTCCAGGTTAAGAACCACTGTATTACATTAATATATTAGAGAGATCTAGCCTAACATATGGGTCAACTAGGTGGCACAGGGGATACAGTGCCAGGTCTGAAGTTAGGAAGACTCATTTTCCTGAGTTCAAATCTGCCCTCAGACACTTACTAGTTGTGTGACCCTGGGCAAGTCATTTCACAGTGTTTGCCTAGTATTCTCATCTTTAAAATGAGCTGGAGAAGAAAATGGCAAACCACTCCAGTATCTTTGTCAAGAAAACCCCAAATGGGGTCACAGAGAGTCAGACATAATCAAAATAACTAAACAACAATCAGCCTGCCATAACTGATAGAGAGCTGGCTAGAAAACTAGGAAGACCTGAATTCAAATCCTGTTCCTGATATATATTGGCCATGTGGCCCTGGGAAAATCATTTTAACCTTTTACTGCTATAATAATTTTCTAAAATAGGACTTCCTAACCTGGGCTCTGTGAACTTTTTTTTTTTTTTAATATTTTGGTAGTTATTTCAATATAATTGGTTTCCTTTGTACTGCTATGGATTTTATTCTGTGTATTTAAAAACATTATTCAACAAATAGTTTATAAGTTTCCCCAGACTGTCTACCAAAAGAATCCACAAGACAAAAAAGTAAGGTTAAAACCCCTTGTTCTATGGCAATAAGTTGCAAAGATGCCAATTTGTAGTGGTAGAATGATTTTCCTCTTCCTGGAGTTCCCTATTCCAATGAAATCAGTGGCCCAGTCATATCCCTATGTTGATATATCACAATGTGTTCAGTCTTTGCAAAATAATTCATTATCATCTGAAAATCCCTAGGTGCATAGGACAAAATGAATGTCGTAACCCTGTCTTCATGTAGGGTGTGCTGGGTTAGAAATGCCATTTTCACTTGTCACCTTTCTTGTCACGATTGCCTTTGTATCTTTGGATACAATTTGATAAATATCATCACCTCAATCTGCTAGTCTAGTAGGGCATATATCAGGGCAAAGAATGCTAGTCTTTGGAGGTTATGGTGTTAATTGCTCTCTAGTCATACAACTCCTCACTGCTCTTAACAAATAGTGCCAGATAGGAGAGGGACAAGATCTTCTGATGATCATTCTTTAGAAGCAATTCACAGATTTCATCGGTCTTCTTTGAGAATGAAGGACCAACAAGAAGAAGAAGCAATAATGATACAAATAATAGCTAGTATTTACATGGAGCTTTAAGATTTGAAAAACACTTTAGAAATAATGATTCTTACAACTACTCTTGGAAAAGGGTGCTACTATCATGCTCATTTTACAGATGAGGAAACTGAGGCAGACAGAGTTTAAATCATTTTGCCCAAGGTCATTCAATTAATATCTGAGGCTAGATTTGAACCTTTGGTTTTCTTATTCCAGCTCCAGCACTCTATACACGGTAACACCTAGCTGTCACTGTTGTAACGCCACAGTTTGAGGCATGGACAGTGAGTATATTTCACTAGTTGTAATGAATGCTTCTAGGATCAGGCCAAAGGCACAGCCTATTAAGTACTGTGCTAGGTGACAGGGAAATGATGAGGAAGATTAAACAGTTCTTGTTTTCAGGGAACTGAGGTAGAATAGACTGGCATAAAAAGGGATTCAATTAAACATGTGGGTCTTGATCTTCTATCACCTCTCCTCCCATAGGCTGGTTCTACTGTAATCTGGACTTGGAGGTGTATTCCTCAGGATTTTATCCAAGGCAAAGTACCTTGAAGAGATAAGCTCAGTGGAGGGTATGTACCTACATGTTTGCTGTTAAATAAATAAAAGGTAAGTGAGAGAGCACTAATAGTCAAAAGAATAAAGGATAGCTTTATGTACATGGTAGTGCCTTAGCTAAAAGGTGGAGGAGACAATACTACTACTAGGTCTATATCACAAAGAGATCTTAGAAAAGGAAAAAGAACCTATTTGTGCAAAAATATTTATAGGGGCTCTTTTTGTGATGGCAAAAAATGGAAATTGAGGGGATGTTCATTAATTGGGAAATAGTTGAGCAAGTTGTGGCATGTGAATGTCATGGAATATATAAAAAATGATGAGCAGGCAGATTTCAGGAAAACCTGGAAAGACTTGTATGGACTGATGCAAAGTGAAGTGAACAGAACCAGGAGAACATTGTACCCTGCAAACATCAATACTGTGTGATGATCGACTATGAATGACTTAGTTCTTCTCAGCAATACAGCAATCCAAGACAATTACAAAGTACTCATGATGGAAAATGTTATCCACATGCAGAGAAAGAACTGATGGACTCTAAATGTAGCTCAAAGCATACTATTTTTACTTTTTTTGTTTTTTTTTCTTTTGATCTGTTTCTTCTTTTAAAACTATGACTAATGGGGAAATATGTTTTATATGATTGCACACATATAACCTTTTTCAAATTCTTATGGTTTTAAGAAGAGGGATGGGGAAGGAGGCAGAAAATTTGGAACTCAAAATTTTATAAAAATTAATGACAAAAAATTACTTTGCATATACTTGGGAACAATACTATTTTTTACAAAAAGGTGGAGGTGAGTGGACATGAAGTGGGAATACAGTCTATATGTGGAAATTAGCCTATGTGAAGATATGGAAACATGAGATAGAAAGAAAAATTCTAATAACAGCTAGTAGGCAAACTTAGCCAGAAGGTGGGATGAGTGATTTGGGCTTATATTAAAAAACTATGTAAAGGTAGATTGCAGTAGATTGTAAAGAGCTTTACATGACAGGAAGCAGGGTTTATATTTTGTCATTGAAACAATAGAGTCACTGAAGATTTTTGAGCAAGGGAGTGATCTGGTCATACTTGTGCCTTGGGAAGATTATGTTGACATCTGTGTGGAGGATGGATTGAAAGGGGGAGACACTGGAAGCAGGGAGATTATTACAGAAGTCCTTATTGTAGTAATTCAGACAAATGAGCACTTCACCAAAATTATGACCCCTAAATGAAGGCTTGGGTAGAGGTGATAAGAACTTGCCCATGAAATTGAGGGTTTAATAAAAACTCATCATCCTTTCTTTGTCAACCTAGCAGCAAAACATGAGATCAAGAGAATATTCTATAACATTAAAGGGCAAAAAATTACAATAAATACTGGGGTTGGGGAGAGGGAGTCATGTACATGGAAAGAAAAATGGATGTGAGACTTGGCAAGTGATTGGATTTGGGGAGCAAGGAAGAGGGAAGACTTGAGAATATATCTAAGATTGTAAGTTTAGGTAACTGGAGGCTGATAGGTGCCCTTAAGAGAAATAGGGAATTTTGGGGGTGGAATGGTTTAGGGAAGATGAGTTACATTTTAGGCATGTTGAATTGAAGATACTGATGGGGCATCCAGGTGGAGAGAACCAGAAGGTAGTTAGTGATATGGGACAAGTATTCAAGGGGAGAGGCTGAAGTCTAGGTCCTCCTAGCTGAAAGTACACCACAGAGAGTCTACACTCAGGATTTTAGTTAAGGACCTGTGGGCTTCTGTGATTTACACCATGGTCTTGACCTGCCAAAACTGCCAAATTTCCCAAACTGCCCTAATCTCTTCAAGATCCTTTGCCTTGGAGATAATCTTGACGAACATCTATACCTAAGGGCCAGCCTACAGTTGGACCTGTCTAGGGGAATTGATGTGCCATCAGATAAAGACCTATTTGTCTAAATGAATGCCCTTTTATGCCAGCATACTTTGTTTAGGTCTACTAGGGGGACAAAAATCCCTTCTTGGAGCCTGACCAGAAAAAAATGATATCCAGGCAAGGGATTTCCCCCTGATATTTCACAACTCATTTGTCCCTTGAAGCATGAAATTTGATTACCCTTGTGGACTTGCATAGCCACAAACATTATTAGTTGTCATGAAACTCTTTGGCCCTTTAAAAAATATAGGTAGACCCCTGGTCTCCGATCTCTTTACATCAGAGAGTTCCACACATTCACCATTTCCTCATATTGATTCTTGTTTCCTGCCCTTTAATATTGTGGCACATTCTCTTGGTCTCATATTTTGTTGCTATGTTGACAAAGAGGGAACGATGAGTTTTTATTACACCCTCATAACATTCAGTCCTGCTATCAAATTCATCCTAATCTTTTGCTAATCCTATTCTTTGCCTCTCTCATAGTACATAAATCTCCTTCAACCTCTAAGTACCATTGCTGCCCTTCTTTAGGAGTTTTCAATCTCAGCCTTGCTTCTTTTAAAGCAAGGTGACCAGACCAAGCATAGGACTACAGACAAGGATAGATGTCCTGCCTCTTAGAAGTCCCGAAGTCAGTTAACTGTGAAACTGCTGGCAGTTATTTTCAGGGATCCCTTCTGTTTAGAGAATGTGTATGGAGAGGAACCATTTATACAATCTGTGGCTATTATTGCTTGGAAAGGTCCATCCATAATCAATTGAAATGACTGGTAAGAAGAAATATTCCTAGTTGGAGGATTACAGGTCTAAAGCTAGCAGAGATCTCATAGGGCAAGCTAGTCCAACCCTTTCATTTTATAGGTGAAAAAACTGAGGTCTGGGGAGTTAAGTGTCAAGGTCATGAAGTTATTCAGTGTCTAAGGCAGCCCTCTGATTCCAGAATCACTCTTTGTACTGTATAAATCAACAGATATTTATTAAGTACCCACTACTGGCCAAGCATTACGATTGGCACTGGGAATACAAATAGAAAGAATGAAAGAATCCTTCTTTGCAAGGACCTCATATTCTAATGGGGAATGAAACAAGTACATAAAAATATATATAGTATAACTATAAAGTTGATAAATAATTATATTATGGTTATAATACATAGGATACACAAGTCAATAAATAATTATATAGAATATATCATATATAGAAAACATATACAGTGCAACTATAAAGTCAATATGTAATCATAATTATCTTATAATTACATATTGACTTTATAGTTACACTGTATATAATAATTTTCTCTCTATAATACAACTATAAAGTTTATATATATACAGTATAACTATAAAGTTGATATATTTACATATATAAAATAGTATCTGTATATGATATAACTGTGTACTGTATAACTAGTTATCTATAGATATATAAAACAATATCTGTATATAGTATAACTCTACACTATATATACAGTTACAGTATACTATAAATATTGTTTATATATTATATATCGACTTCCTAGTTGTACTGTATATATTTTCTATGTTATCTGTATCTGTATCCAGATATATATATATATAAACAAAGTAGTTCAAGATAAGGTAGTTTGGGGGAGCACTAGCAGTTGAGGGAGAATCAACAAAGGCTTTCTGCAGAAGATGGTGGTTGAACAGCATCTTAAAGGGACAGGGGAACGGTATAAAGGAGGAGTAAAGAGAGAATGCATTCCAGGCATGGAAGGCATCCAGTACCAAGATGAGAAATAGAGTGTGAACAACAGAGAGGCCAATGTGACTGTATTACAGTGAGCAGGAAGTAGAGTAGTATCCATTGAAGTCGGGAAGGTAGGCTGGAACCAGGTTGAGTGGGGCTTTAAAAGCTAAATGTCAAAGTTTGCATTTTATTGTAGAGGCAAAAGAAAGACAGTGGAGTGAATGAGTAGAGGAGTAAGATGGTCAGATCTGCATTTGGGGAACACTCCTCTGCCAGTGGGGAGATCTATTCTACTGCATTTGTCCAAGTGAGAGACTACGAAAACCTGAAATAAGCCAGTAGCTGTGTGAGTGGAAGAATGGGGGCTGATGTGAGAGATGTTGTGAAAGTAAAAATGCCCCCTCCTCCCCAAGCCCTAGCCAGAAGTGGGAAATCTGGGGCCTGGAGGCCATATGTGGCCCTCTAGGTCCTCAAGTGCAGCCCTTTGACTGAATCCAAGCTTCACAGAACAAACCCCTTTAATAAAAAGATTTCTTCTGTAAAACATGGACTCAGTCAAGGGGCCCCATCTAAGGACCTAGAAGGCCGGATGTGGCTTTAAGGCCACCTTTCTTCTAGAGAAGTGTTCTTACTTTCTACCTTTCCTTTGACCAAAGATTTCATTCCTCCTCTTCCTAACTATACCAGACCCTTGCTGATACCATCCTTGTGATTCTTTTCCAGATTTTCCAGCTGCTAGTACTTGCTTCCCTTCTCCTTTCCTTCCCCTCCCCTCCCCTATTACCTAGTATTTATTTGTATGTGGTTGGTATAGATTTATTGATTTTTCTTTGTTTTATGGATGGGCTGCACAGCATGGGTCACTAAGGATCTGCATCATTGGTGGGAAATTCCAAATCAATGACAGATTGAAGGTTCATTTGAGTATTTGTGTATACTTATGTCTGGATTATACTGTCTTTCCCCATAGAAAGCAAACTCTTGGAAGGTAGGGATTTCTTTTACCTTTCTTTTTATCCCCAACATTTAACATATAGCTCTTAATGACTTGTTTGTTGACCAGATGGTTGACTTTTTGTCTCCTTTATAACAATATAAGCCCTTTAAGGTCAGGGACCATTTAACTTTTATATGCTCAGTGCACATGGTAGGTACTTAATAAATGTCTATTGACTGGCAGAGCAGGGACTGGCTTTTGCCTTTCTTTATACCCCCAGGGCTCAGCACAGTGTCCAACACATAGTAGGTGCTTGTTGACTGACTGAGCTTAATGAATATTTACTGATTTATTGATGTGGAGTATTTTGTTCAGTTCTGGGTACTACAAATGGAGAAGGCCCATAGGAAAGTGACTAGAGCAGTGTCCAACAGAAGTGAGCTTACTTTACTGATTCTTTGGTGATTAACCTGCACCATCAGGAATCAACATATCTACAAATAGAAAGTTGTATCATATCAGCAAAGCTGGGGGAAGAGGGGGCTCAAGGACAGAAGAATAATTATGGTGGCTCATGCTTTACTTACAACAAATTTGCGAGGTAAAGAATATAAGTATTAATATTTGACGTTTGACAGATGAGGAAACTGAGGTTCAGAAAGATACAGTGACTTGATTATGGTTCCAGACCCCATGAATGTCTAATATCACAGAATCAAGGCCTTCTGATTCCAAATCCAGACTGGCTCCCTTTCCATTGTTAGATCTTGGCCTTTCTTCATTGGTTTAGAGAGGGAACCTAATGCTTTCCTAGCTGGTCACCCTTTTTTACAATGAAATCACTTCCATAAGGATATGTGTCCTATGGCCCTTTCAATCACACAATCAGAGAGAAAAGATATCCAACTGTCTACTTTTCCCATTCTAACTTTTGGTCAGAGGGAGGAGGGGAAAGACATTTGTTTTCAGTATTTGCACTTTCAAAGGATGAAAGAGTTTGACCTACCCCAGACACACCTCCCAGAGAAAATGTGACCAGAGCAAAAGGCTCATTACTCTCCCTTTCTCTAGATTCCCCACTGGTGGCTCTCATCTAGTTACCTTGACTGCTGTCCCTTTAGTTCAATTTCCCAGACCTGCTCATGGCATTCATTGTTTGACCAGGCTCAGCGACCAGCAGAACAAAAGGCTACAAATTATCTCCATAGTATGTGAAACTAAGGTCTCTGTGCTGTAAAAACCCTCTCTCAATTAGAGGAGCTGTCTAGGGCCTAATGTTCCCTCTAAAAATCATGATATACACAGCTCTATAAATCGATGAAGGGACTTGTGACCGTTAAACTTAATTGATACTGAATTTAAAGGAATGCATTTTAATCATGTTGCCATTTTATTTGAAAATGAGTTTCAGGGATTGCCTCTTTCTTTCCTGGGGTGAGCAATGTCACTTACCCTGGGGAAAGGGGAGGGAAGGAGGGAGGAAGCAGGATGCACCTCCCCATCCCACCCATCTTCCATGTACCTCTCCCTGCCAAAAAGAGAGAGCAGGACCATTTAAGGGGAAGGCATCTAGGATGGTAAAAACAAAGAGAAGGTTGCCCTGAGTGGTAAACAAGGAGAAATAAAACAGAAAATAAAAACTGATCTTAAGTAAAATAAGCAGCAACTTGGTTTTATATAGTATCCCATATGTTCTACCCGAATAATACCCCATGGCATTTTCTCATGATAGAAGGTAAGAAGAACATTCCGAGCACTGAACTAAGGAAAATAATTACCTTCTTGAATATGTTCTCAGCCTTGAGTAGGTGCAATCCTTTCCTTTAGATGGCTGCCAGTAATGGTGTGGGGCTACTGTTGTTTCCCATAATTGGCTCTGGATGGAAGCCATGCTGAAATGAAAGAGCTGAGCCGGCTGCTAGTTCAAATGCTTGTTTGTGCGTGTATGTGCTCACGAACACACATTCGGAATGTGTCTCTCAGACACTGGTTCTGTTGCCTAGAAAACTCAAATTTCTCTTCTCCAGAATGCTCCCAGCCACTGTGGGAAAATATAAGAGGACTCAGGGATGCTTCAACCTGGACTGTCTGAGTAGAATAATCTAGGTACCATTCCCAAATAAGTACATGCAGAGAAAAAAAACAAAAATGGTGGCTTCCTTTTTAAAGGTAAAAACAATTAAACTTTATACAAAATCTCGTAGAGTCTAGGACCTAGACACATGATATAGTATACAAAGCTTTGGACTGAAATGGACATATATGGGACTTAACACTAAAATAGGTTTTCAAGGTCACCTAGCCCAAATCTCTTAGAGTCACAGAAACACTGAGGTGGGAGGGACCTGGCTACCTGGTGCACTACTTTATGCCAGCTTTGGGGGTTTCTATGAGGACCCAAACATCAATAACATTATATCTGTAGGCAAATGCGTTTTCAAATTAGAAATGTCTCCTTCCCAATGTACTTTAACACAATCTGTTTTTAAAATGGAACCTGGATAGAAGTAGTTACTCCCCGATGCACCCCGCCCCATAAGACAATGTTCTTGGTGTTCAGAGATGCTGAATTGTTTCTACTATAATAGAGAAACAGGTCCCAAAATTCATTGTTGGTGTACCTAGTTTGTGGTTCTCATGAATACTGTTCTCATTACTTAAAAATAGAATGTGTAAATGGGAGAAATGTGTCCTTCTACCTGTAAATACTCCACATTACATAGTTGTGTTTTCTAGTGATTTGATAAAAATCAAGAAATATCATGAAAATTCATTTACCTAAATTTTTTTGCATTAGCCTAAATTTGGATGTATTTGCCTAAATTTTGATGCATTTGCTAGAGCATCTCAGTTTCAATCTGGACTCTATTACTTACTATGCCATTGACTATGGGAAAGTCATTTATAACTTCTATGACATCATACCTATAAAATGTGGACTTTGGATTAGATCAATCAACAATCATATTTATCTTGTGAGTTCTCAAAAAGTATAACTGAATTAAAATATGAATTAGAGTTGAGAAAAATAAAGGGTTTCCTTTCAATTTAGTTTTTCTCTTATTCTGGGATTCTATTATCATTTTTTTTTCATTTTTTAGACTATTGGAGTATTCGCAGCTATACCATCAGATAATCCTCCAGATAATTAGCTGAAAAACATTTATTAAGCACCTACTATGTGTGTGTATATATTCCTTTCTCAGTAGGTACTGAAATTAAAAGACAAAAGTAAATCCGTATTTCCCCTCAAAGAATTTACAATCAAGATGTGGATTGAACTTGTACGTATATATGTATAAAAAATAGATGCCCTCTGTCATCCCTTGAAGTTCTTTTTTTTTTTTTTTTTAAAGCAATTGGGGTTAAGTAACTTGCTCAAGGTTACACGGCTAGTCATTATTTATGCGCGGGTGCTCATTTTCTGAGGCCGGATTTGATCTCGGGTCATCCAAACTCCGAGGCCGGCGCTCTTACTCACTGCGCCACCTAGCCGCCCCTTTAGGGCAATTGGGGTTAAGTAACTTGCCCAAGGTTACACGGCTAGGTTTTTGTTTGTGCGGATTAGGTGTCTGAGGCCGGCTCCGAACTCAGGTCCTTCTGATTCCAGGGCCAACTCAGGTCCTTCTGATTCCAGGGCCGGCGCTCTATTCACTGCGCCACCTAGCCGCCCCTATCCCTTGAAGTTCTAAATCTGTGATTCTCTGAACCCATAGCTGAACAAACATTGCCTCTGCTATATACTTGAAAAGTTGTCATTTAGCCTTTGCTTGAAGATTTTATACAATAAAGATAAGGACTCTGGAGTCAGACAACCTGAGTTCACATCCCTAGGTCCACTCATGACCTTTCGCAAGTCACTTAACCTCCTTTGGCTTCACCTTCCTTCACTGTAAAGTGAGGGGTTTAGACTACATGGTCTCTGAGATTCTGTCCAACTCTTGCTCTGTGGTTTTTATGACCTCCAGTGACGGATAATCCAGCACCTCTGAAGACAATTTATTCCATTTGGGAATAGGTTTAACTGGGAAATCTTTCCTTGTACCAAAGGATGTTTGCTTCTTTGCAAATCTGTCCCCCTCCCAGTTTCTGTAACAGTTGAAATAAGGTAAACTAAGGCACAAAATTCTGAGCATGAATCTATCAATAAATAAGATCTCAGCTTCACCTGTAAACGAAGATCCTAAATGAGAGAGACAGTTTTCTTTTGTAGATTTGGCGGGAGAGTGGGGTGGGGTGGGGTGGGGGGTGTGGGGGTGGCTACAGAGCTAAGAACAGGACAGGGTAGATGCATCATGCGGTTGAGGACGTGATTGGTTACAAAATGAAGGCACAGTGCCGGAAAAAAGAGGTTGTTGCTTGTGCATAAAAGCCAAGTTGCTAAACAAGATGCAGGTGCTTAGGAGCAGCTGGAAATTATAAAGAAAATAAGGGGAAGGGGGAGAGCAATGGGAGATGTAAACAGGGGTGGAGAATCACGTGGGGAATTTAGGTGTTCTGGATAGGCTGTAAACCCTGCAGTACCTAGCCAATGGGGAAACGGGGGAGGGAAATGCGATTGGGAATAGAGAATAAAAAGCGTATTTGTCTCAATGAGGGCTCCTACTTGTCAGGCACCTGCTCTCTTAAGAATGTTAAATAAAAGTCCTTCCTAACTCACCAGAGCCTTCCCAGAGTTCTTGGTAAGACACTTGATTCTTATAACCGGGAACAATATGATTGGTTGGAAGTTTGGTATTGAGGTGCTAGCAAAAACTACCCCCGGTCCCACTCACATCTCCCCACCCCCCAGTAAGAAGTGTTCATTATTTGAGTCAAAAGATAATGGACCAGACCTGGATGGCAAACCAGACTTAAAGGATGATTTGGAGGTATGAAGATTCTAGACTAGACTCCTTGGTGTCCAAGAGTTCTGCACAGTTAGTGAAATTCTTCCAGGCAAGAATTAATCCATGTTTAGCAAAAGAACTGGATTTCTGCATTTAACTCATTTCAGGTCAGATGAATTCTGAACTAAGTTCAGAGACAGACAAAATCAATGAATTGTAAACAGGATTAATAAGAAAATGATGCAGAATCAGTACTAATCAATTTGCTCCCTCCACCCCTTTATTCATAGTTCTATCTCCTCAGTTACTTTGCCCTTAGATTTATTTATGAAAAACTCACTAAAAAAAAGAACAAACCCCAAACCAACAACAACCTTTCTGTATTCTGTGTCTATGTTATTTTCAAAACATGCAGTCTATACAGATACTCAGTTTGGGGTATTATATAGACTAAATACTCAATTGCTAGATTACTTCACTTGTCAACAAGATGTTTTGCCTTCAAGTGGATGCAATTCATTGAATGTCTAAGAATGAAAGCATTCTTTCTGTCAAGGAGCTTATGTATGTTTGTATGTGCTACTAAGGTGAAATACCACATTGTTATGGGAATGGGAATCTAAGATCTTCCCTGCCCGTAGGCCCTTTGATAGGCTTAAGTGACTCTGAGAACCTTCCTTGATTTGAAAATATACTCTGCCCCCTAATAGGCTGAATGTGGTCACATGGAGCCTATGGTAGAAGGCTTGTTTTCAGGAATGCCCACACCTTGATACTTTTTGATTGGGCAGTTGGTCAAGAGGGTTGTGTCATTCTCTGAGCTAGGCGAAGGCTATATATACCTTGATGTGAGATTTGCTTTGGGGCTCACTTTGGAAAGAATTGTGTGATTTGACCAGATAAGACTCTGGGCAGCTGTGGAGCCCCCCACTCCCCCCTTTGAAAACCCAGATGTTGGTGCTTCCTTCTCTGGTAACTGTGACTAGGTATGGATGAGATGGTCAGACAGTTGGAAGTGTGTCTTCTGATCTGTTTCTCTGTATGCTTGTAACTTGTTTGTATTCTCTGAAATTTGGGGGTGCTGACCTTTTCCCCCTGAAATAGGTAAATTACATATGTTTGATTAAAGCAAGATTGTTAACCCATTTTGAGTTGCTTTCCTTTAGAAAAGCAGATCTAAGAACCTGTGTTGGCAGCCACCCTGAGGATGCTGGGGTGCTTGCTGTTATATGTGTACACATGTAAGTATAAATACAAAATTTATACAGAGTAAATACAAAGTAATTTGGGGACTTGAGGGAGAGCACTGACCACTGGAGGGGGGAACCAAAAAACATATGCCATGGCATATATTTAAAATATTGAAATTTAGCTAATGAAATGTAGGGGGAATTTCAGAATCAGGTAGTTTTTCTCTGAAAAATTATGTTTATCTTGTGTATGTGCATCTATTTGCATATGAATTAATTCTACAAACATTACTGAGTTCCTGTAATGTGCAAGATATTATACTGTGTATATGAATGCTTATTAGGGTTACATCTGTGTCAAGGACAAATATTTAAAAAACAAGGTTGAATATTAAAAAACCCACAAGAGAGGTGCAAGCAATGCAAGGAGGGTTCAAAAGGAGGGTTCAAAAGAGGCAGGAATGAATGAGTCTCAGCTATCAGGAAAGGCATCACGGAAGAGATAAAGTTTAATCTAGATCTTAAAGGATGGGTAGGATTGCATGTGTATAGATATGTATGAGACATGTCACTAATCTGATTCAAAAGAGTAAAAAACAGAATTCATTTTCCATGATGTTAGATTGTCACTAGTTAGCTGCTTGGTTGGTTGGTAAAAGTATGGGCAAGTTATTTTGTGTTCTCTTGTCTATAATATGGGTATTGAATTAAATGGTCTTTAAGACTTTTGGTGGAGCTAATTATTTGATAGATCTAAATATATGGGTACATATACATAAAACTTAAGTTATTAGAGAAGAGGCAATATGATGTGGTAGATAGTATGCTGAACTTGGAGTCAAGAAAACTGGGACTCAAGTACTTCCTCTGACACTAATTAGTCATGTGGCCATGGGCACATATATTAATCAGTAAGCATTTATTATTCATTTATTATGGGTTTATTATGGGCCAACTACTGGGTTAAGTCCTGGGGAGATAAAAAGAAAAGGCAAAAACATGGTACCTCTCCTCAAGGAATTCACATTCTAGTAGGGGAGACAATATGTAAATAATTACACATACATATAAGTAAAATATATTGTTGTTCATCCTTCATTTTCAAAGACGATCAATGTCGATAGTGGTTAATGTCTTAATTTGTGAGTGATCTGGATTAAAGTGAGGAAGAGTTTCTGTAGTGGCAAGCACCTCAGAATCCCCAGGGTGGCTGCCAACACAGGTTCTTAAATCTACTTTTCTAAAGGAAAGCAACTTAAAATGGGTTAACAAT
Organism: Gymnobelideus leadbeateri; assembly: GCA_011680675.1. Lineage (NCBI taxonomy): Eukaryota > Metazoa > Chordata > Mammalia > Diprotodontia > Petauridae > Gymnobelideus > Gymnobelideus leadbeateri. The sequence continues at coordinate 147,637 of WOXC01003372.1, forward strand.
CTTGATTTAATCAAACATATGTCATTTACCTAGTTCAGTGGAAAAAGTCAGCACCCCAAACTTCAGAGTATACAGTGGTTACAAGCAGAAGTTACAAGAAGACAGAGAAACATTTCAGATCAAGCAGACAGGCCTCCAACTGTCCAACCATTATATCTATACCTAGTCACAGTTATCAGAGAGGGAAGCACTAACATCTGGATCTTCAAAGCCAGGGGCTCTCAATAGCTGTCCAGAGTCTAGTCTGGTCAAATCACACAACACTTCTCAAAGTGAGCCCCAAAACCTCACATCAGGGTTTATATAGCCTTCTCCTGGCTCAGAGAATGTCACAACCCTCTTGACCCACTGCCCAATCACAAAGAATCTCCTGAAAAATAAGCCTCCCAGAACAAGCTCCAGGTGCACTTAAGCCTATCAAATGGCCTAGAGGAAGGGAAGATCTTACATAATACAATCTTAGAAAGATGGCAATAACAAATTTACATTCCCATTACAGTTGCACAAAGTCATCAGCCTTATTCTCTCTAGAGTTATCCAAATCTAGTGGCAAGACAAAAGTCATATTGACTAGCAATGGCCTGGGATGCAGTGGCTGACCTTGGCATCTTCATTGTCTGACCAAATTCTAAGTGCTCCACAGTGCCTGTTTCATCAGCCTTCATGGCCACTGGAACAACATATAAAATAAATAAAGCATAGATTAAAGGTAATCTTTCTAAGCCTTAGTTTGTCTGCCTCAGTGGAGGAGGCTAATTGGAACAGTTAATAAAGAGCTCAGCCTAGAGTTAGGGAGACTTTCAGTCAAATCTGACTTCAGACATTTACTTGCTGTGTGATCCTGGGCAAGTCACTTAACTTCTGCCTCAGTTTCCTTAGCTATAAAATGGGGATAATGATAGCATCTACTTCCTAGAATTGTTGTGAGGATTAGAGAGATAATATTTGTAAAGCACACAGGGCCTGGCACATAGTAGGCACTAGTTTCCATCCTTCCTTAATTTTATAAAGATTAAATAATGCCATTTGAGATATTTAAATTACAATGTTGTTGTAAAACTTAGATGGGCAAACTTTTCTGGCTTCCATCAAGATTTAGTTCAAATCTTCCCTTCTGCAGAAGCCTTCCATAGTAATTATTTTCCACTTACTCTGTATATTGTCTGTTTGTTTTTTCCATGTTGTCTCCTCCCATTAGAATGTGAGCTCTCTGAGGACAGGGACCATGGTTTTGCTTTCACTTAGCACAGCATCTGACAGAAAGAAAGTTCTTAATAAAGGCTTGTTAACTGATTGGCTTGCACACTTTAAAATACTATATGAATATGAGTTACTGCATAAACAACCTTCTCCCAATAAGTATGTTAAATGTTGTGGGCAGGGACTATATCCTCTTGTCTTGGTATTACCAGTGACTGGCATATGCTTATTACATTGAATTAATATATTTAAAGATTATGTCTGGGGAAAGGCTGGAAGTCTCAGCCCACTATGGTAATGGTGAATAAAGTAATGCTTCAAGTCAATAAGTGCCTGAGTATAATTTATGCCCTTCTTTCATCATTAAACAGCAGTCATTGAGTCAAGCACCTTGATGCTTATATTTCCCAACTGAAAGATGAATAAGAATGTTGAATTATAAAGCTGGAAAGAACCTTACCATCTCAGGTAGTCCCTTCCTCTGTCTCCACACAACTACACAGAAAACACTGAAAATGCCTAAAGGAGCTGTGCTTTTGTTACTTTGCTATCAAAAATGTCACTCCGGACTCCCAAGTTCTTGGCTCCTATGTACTGCTCTCATTCTTGGAGGTCAGAACCCCAAACTGCTTTTTCTTTGGCTGGTGTTCCCAACCAGATTTTAATCTTGGAAATCTCTAAATGTAGTTGTTTCTAGTTTCCCACAGAAAAAGGTTAAAAAGTTCCCATAGATCCTTTACAAGCACCCAAAGTAACAATACATATACCAGACATAGGATAACCTTTATTCCACCCTACAGAAATGTGAAAACACATAAAAGGACTCACCAGAATCCACAAACAAGAAAGAAAACACATAAAGGACCCACGATAGTCCAAAAATAATTCATATGATTCTAATTCCTCTGGTGATTCCTACTTTCTGCAGGAACAGATGCACTTTCTCAAATTCCCCTCTGAAAAGAAATAAAAATAGAATCGTTATAGGTTCTTTAAATTCTAGTGGATCATCTTTTATTCCAGAGATGCACATGGTCATTTAGCCTTGTAGGAACTCCTTCCAACAGCACTGAATGACCTATGACTTATTAGATAAGTCTTGAGTAGATGTCCAAGGTACATGGACATTAATCTACTTTTCCTTGTCACACTGCTTATAGGAGCCAGATGTGGAATCTAAAACCAAGTATTCCTTACCCAGAACTCTATCCATCATATATTGCTGTCTCCAAAAGGAAAAACAAACAAACAAACTACCTTAATTCTTTAATCTCCCATGAGGAATATTCTTTTGATTTCCTTCAATAAGCCTCTTTATGGTTGTAAATTTGGATCTCCAGGGAAAAAAGTAGAACTTTCTTAATGTTTCACAATTTGAATAAAAAGAACAGCATTATATGCAAAAGATTTCCCACAAACATGTTCAGAAATTCTATAATGTGAAACATTTCTGCATTTTTTTCAATATTTAAAAATTTTATCTGTTATGTTAGAAAGTGGCATAAAAGTTTCCACGTTTTTTCAAGTAATTGGCCTTCTTCATAGTGATGGGCACAATTGTGTACATCAGTGATTTCTGTGTTGATTTTGAGGAGTGATTGACAGCCACTGGTGAAAAAATAAGTCAAACTTTTGGTACACATTATGTCACATGGAATAATTCCACAACTGTTTAGTTTCCCTCGGCCCTTTACTATACATTAGAGCATCCAAGAATGGTCAAAGGGATCTTTGTTTTGTTTAGCACAACAACCCTGACAAATGATGTTTGTAAAATTGTTCACGCTAATGTACATTTGAAATGAAACTAAAAGTTCAACAATGCAGGTAACTGTCCTCTTTTTTTTTTTTTAAAGCAATTGGGGTTAAATAACTTGCTCAAGGTTACATGGGCCAGTCATTATTTATGTGTGGGTGCTCATTTTCTGAGGCCACAACTGATCCGGGGTCCTCCCACCTCCTGGGTCGGCGCTCTTACTCACTGCGTCACCTAGTCACCCTTTCTGTCCTCTTTTTTTTATCCAGGGGAAACAGTTAGGTGGTTCCATGGATGGGCCATACTTGAGGACTAGAGGGTCACATGTGACCTGGAGCTCGTAGGTTCCCCATCCCTGTGCCAAAGCCAACTTCATCCTCACACTAGCTGTGTGACTCTGGGCAAGTCACTTAACCTCAGCTTGCCTTGGTTTCCTACCTACATCTCAGGGTTGTTGTGAGGTTCAAATGAGATATCTGTAAAGTAGTTTGCAAACCCTAAAGCATTATATTTGTTGTTACCATTCAGTCGTATCTGACTCTCTGTGACCCCATTTCGGGTTTTCTTGGCAGACACTGGAGTGGCTTGCCATTTCCTCATCCATCTCATTTTACAGACAAGGGAACATAAGTCAAATGGGGTTAAGTGACTTGCCCAGGGTCACACAGCTAGTAAATGTATGAGGCTGGATTTGAATTCATAAAGATGAGTCTTTCTGATTCCTACCCCAGTGGTCCATCTACTGTACCACCTAGCTGCCCAAAGCACTATGTAAATACTGTTGTTATTATTAATTTCATTCTGTATTCATTTGTTTTTGCTCCATCAATATGCAATTGATGGTTAATATGTCTGGAATGAACCTCAAGGGGTCAGCTAGTATTAGACACTGCCTTCAGGTTGTACTGTCCTGGAGTCTTCCACATGGATGAAAATTGGCATCAGTAACTCCTTGATGAGAGCCCATGTGTGAGTAGTGTGGGACCCAACTGCTGCATCAAGTGGGAAAAGGCCAGTGGGCTTGAGATCTCTTCAATCAGATTGTCTCAAGTGCCTTATTATGACTTACTAAGCACTTCATATTTGCAAAGTCCTTTACTGGCACTTATCAGTCCTTATAACATCAGTGGGAGGGAGGAAGGTGGCCACAGGTCCTCTTTCGAATATGAGGGATGAGAGGAATAGGGATTAAGTGACTTGAATTCTACTGGAAGTCAGCAGCAAAGCCACTTGATATCTCCCACTCTTTCCCAAGTTTACAACATCTGGTTTATGCCCTGACCTTCCACATGGCCATTATTTGGTCCAGTGGGAGCATTATGGAAGTAGAAGGATGGTAAAATTTTCATATGTTGACTTGCTGGAGATAATGTCAGTGTTTTACTGTGTGGTCTGACTACCAAATAGGTTGCAACTTGATAACGACTCTCACCTTTGTTTTGAAGAGGGCCAATACCACAGTCATAAGCTCTAGCTCAAAAAGCAAGCATGTGCTGGAGCCAGCTCCTACAGGCTCAAGAAAGTTGATTGTCAAATTTTCATTGTGAGTATTTATGCCTTGCATGATGGCAATACTGCAATCCATGGCTTGGTCTGTTGTTTTGTTGATTGACTTAAGGTAATGAAGAAAATGCGGATTAAACTTAAAAGTATATTTTGCATACATTTTTTCCCTTCTGATACATTTGCATACATTACACTTTTTCTGCAGAACCAGTTGTTAAACATCTACCAGCACACCACTGGCTAAAGGGGAACTTTAGTTCAACATACTCATTTTGCAGAAGAGGAAACTGAGGCCAAGGAGGTGACATGAATTATTCAGGGTTACACGGCTATTAAATAATTGAGCCAGGATGCAAAACCAGGTCTTCCAACTACAAATCTAGTAACCAAGTCAGAGTACGTCAATCCAGTCAAGCAAATACACACAGCACTCACCCAGATCTCTAGTCACTCAGTCGCCAAGTCTGCCATTTCTACCTCCCTACCCCACATCTCTTACTTCTATTCCCTTCTCTCCACTCATGTAGATGCTACCCTAACCTAACTGTATACATGCTTAGACTATGCCAGTTGCCTCCTAACTGATCTTCCTGCCTCGAGTCTCTTCCTTCTCCAATACATCCTTCATCTAAGTGCCAAATGATTTTCCTTAAAGTGTCAATCTGATTGTACCCCTCTCTTACTGAATCATCTTCAGTGATCCAGGATCAAATATTAATTCCTCTGTTTGGTATTTGAATACCTTCACAACCTGGTTCCAATATATTTTCTATACTCTGGTAAAGAGACAGGGACTGTGAATGAACCTGTGCCTTCACTGGCATAAAGAACTCCCAGGTAAGGAGACTCTCTACCAATGTAAGTGAGCATCTTAGTTTTCTAAAGTCTGCAAGGATATATGACTTGCTCAGACTCAGTTAGCCAGATCTTCCTGACTTCAAAGCCAGATGTCTATTCACTATACCATGCTGATTTGATCCTAACTGCACATCCTAACCATGTCCATAGTCCACATAGACTGGCCTTTTTGTCATTTCCCATACACAGAGTTATAACTCTATCCTTTAGTGCCTCTGCTTTCCCTTATGCCTAGAACGCATTCCTTTCTCACCTTTGGCATTCAAAATCTTTCCTTTCCTTCAATGCTCAAGAACCACTTTATGTGAGGAGTTTCCTGACACCTCTAGTTGCTAGTGCCCTCTCTGACCCCACCTGAAATCTATTTTTTAATATAATGACAGTATATATGTGTACATGTTATCTTCCCTAATTAGGGGATAATCCTTTGAGGAAAAGAACCGTTATATTCTTTTGTCTTTTTCTCTAAATACTTTCTGATAGATGTTTAATAAACGCTTGTGGATTGATTATCTAGAGGCTAATGTACTGTTTAGATGATCATACTTTGATAGTTTAAGAGATTTGTAGAATCTGAACAGAGGAGAAAAATGAATTGGAAAGAAATTTTTGCTTTTTATTATATATCACTAATTCATTTCAATTTTTTTTTCTCACAGATAATACACATTCATAAGTGCTATCTCTCACATGTTTAGGTCCTAATCTCTAATGGAGAGATTTCTTTCAATGGAACTTAACAGATATACAGCTGCTACTGAGTGTGGACCACAGAATTATCACACATGACTCCTGACAGTGTCACTGTGCCCTGGGATTCTGGTGCAATGTGTCAGCATGGCCACAGGCAAATTAAACACTCTGAGGTGTTTTTGCCCTTGTCCCTAGAGGATCATCTGACATATAGAGCACATGAAGAAAGATAAAGGGAAAATATTCATATAGCCTACAATCTGATCTCTCCCTGACTCTGTCTCAGTCCCAGAAATACATAATCTCAGAGTTGGAAGGGATGCCATCTTGTCTAACCTATACCCAACAAAGAATCCCTTTTCCTACCTCACTGACAAGTGATCATCTAAGCTTTACTTGAAGATAGACCTTTAGGGAGGGGGAAATCTATCATCTCCCATGGCAGCTGATTTCAGTTTTGGACAGCTCTAATTGTTAGGAAGTTTTCCCTTATATTGAACTGAAATCTGTTTCTCTAAGTTCTGCCCACCAAACCTAGTTCTGATTTCTTGGGGCCAAATGGAACAGGTCTAATCTATTCCTTTCACACCCACACCCAAGGCTTCTCTTCTCCAGTCTAAATATCTTCAGTTCTTTCCATTGCTCTTCTTATGGAATGATTTCCAATTTGCCCGCCATCTTGATTATCTTCCTTTGAGCTCATTTCAGCTTCTCT